>PVHT020000100.1:1261286-1371957 GCA_004024745.2 Catagonus wagneri | reverse complement strand
GGGGGTGGGGGAGGCGCTCAGGCGAGTGGGAGGGGCCTCGGGAGGGGGAGAGGCTCCGCGAGGGGCGAGGGATTCCTTAAGGGCAGGGCAGAGAGGGGCGGGACCAATTAAGTGCGTCGCTGGCACCCTGCTGTCCGAGGGGCGCGCCCCTGGGAGCCCCCTCACTCCCCTGCAGCGCGTCTGGCTGGTGGAGGCTCTCACCGGCTCCTCCGGTGGCCGCCTTTCTTTTTCTTCTTCTTCTTGGGAGGGGGCGACGCCGAGCTGCTGGACCAGTGCTTGGTCCTGGGTGAGAAGGGGCGGGGTGGGGGTGGATGGAGGTGAGGGGGGGGGAACGGTGGTCCCGGCCCTCCATCCCCCCGCCGCGGCGGGCGCTGACCTGTACCCCCGGTGCCCACGGTAGCAGGCGGCCGGGCAGTCGCAGTCCACTCGGCCGTCGTCCTCGTCGAAGGGCGCGTACTCCAGGCCGGGGTCGGCGCCCTCGATCAGCCGCGGGGTCTCCACCACGCTGCCGGCAACAGGAACGCTCACCACCCGCCTCCGCGGCCTGGCGGCCCCTTTCTCCGCCTGGCGCACGGGGGCCTGGCCAGGCGGCAAGGTCTGGGTGCCCCCGGCGCCCAGGTCTGCGGCTCCCACCCCTAGAGGGTCGGGCGCGGGCCCCCAGCCTCAGCGATGTCATACTTTGCGAAAGAGAAAAGGCACAGAGCCCTCCCCGGCCTAAGTTCTCACACTCTCGGGAGATCCCGTCTGAGTCCCCTCCCGAAACTGAGTCTGTGGACCTCAGCCCCATTCGCTGCGGCCCCTCCCCAGCCCCTCTTCCCGCCCTGAGCCCCCCTCGCCGATGCCTGCACCCTCAAGCCCAGTTCCCTATTCCCGAGCGCCTCTCCCATCGCTGAGCCCACGCCCCTCCCCAGTTCCCCTTTCCCCTCCCTGAGCTCCGCTCCCTCTGAGAGCCCCTCCCCCTCCTTAGCTCCCCCCGTGCTGATTAACGTCTTTCCTTAATCCGTGGCCCCTGAGCCCCCGCCCCCTCCAGCCCCCGCTGCCTCTCTGAAATATTCATAGCCTCTCCTCGGCCTCCTGTCTGCAGCCTCCAGAGGCCTGGCTGCTCTTTTCCGGCTGTGGCTGCCCGGCTGTCATCAATCACTGCCCAGTGGCAGCAGGCGCGCCCGCAGCACTCTGCCGCCTCCCGCGCTTCGCATCCGTCTTGCCCAGCTCCCCCCTTCCCTCAGCATCTTCACGCGCATCTGGTCCCCGCCCCCGGCTCAGGAGCCCCCGTCTGTCTTCTGCCACAGATGTTTGCTCCCCGCAGGCGCTTCGGAGAGAGGTGCTTGTTTCCTAAAGGCTGCTGGGCTTAAGGCAAGAGCACTGAGCCCTCTGTATGTGCTGTCCCTGAGTCACCGGGTGACCTGGTGCCTGTCATGCTCCCTCTCTGAGCCTCTATCCCCAGGCAAGAGCCATCATGTTATAGGGTTGTTGGGACATTTCACTGAGATCCAAGACTCTGTGCAACGCCGTCTTGTACTGAACACGGCCAGCACTGACCCTCCAAAGGCCCATCTCCAGGGCGATGGCCCCCCCCACCTTCCAGTTTCCATTCCATGCCGGTGGGACAGTGCCCTTCCGGACGGAGGCTCAGCCCCGCTTTCCCCTTTCCCAGGCTCACCCTGTTCCTGCCCAGAGCGGGGGAGGCCTGGGTGGCAGAGCATTAAGGACGCGATGTGAGCGCTGGATTCACCCAGACGTCTGAATCCAGGCATGACCACGCACGCTCACTGAGCCCCCGGGGCCTCCTTATCTAGACGAGGAAAAGAATATCCCAGCTTTGAGGAGGGGATTAAGCAAGATTCTGCCTAGGAAGCCTGGGGGTGACTTGTCCTGCGCACACCTTGCTAGATGGAGGACCTCTGTCACACACTCCCACACCAACGCCGTCTCTTCCAGGAAGAGCAGTTTTGACACATGAAAGAGAGACAGACAGAGCAAGGAAGGCAGATCACAGCTACAAGGTGAAAGTATTTTCAGGGACAGATCTCCAGCAGGCACCCACTAAGCAGCTCTTTGAAGCCTGATTTTTGTATTTAAAAAAAAAATGTAATCCAGGTTCCCTTGGGCTGGCTAGCCGTTGAGGCTCATGTCAAGAGTGTCATTTGGGTCTTAAACACCATCCTGGCCCTGGCAGTCTAGGAGCCACACAGGTGGTATGGGAGGTTTTTCCAGGCTGATGGAGGCTCCTATCTTTTTCCCTGCCCCGCAGAGCCAGACACCCCCACATTCCCCCATTCAAACCTCTCTGCTCCTCCCCATGTGCCTCTTCCTGGAGCCAGGGGCTCTTACTTCCTGTCCTTGAAATCTCCCACTCCTCGGCCTGTCCCGGGGTCCGTCACCCCCTCACAGCCCTCAGCCACACGCATGCCTGACACATAAAACATGGTCTTCAGTGAGACTTAAGGGCACCTCAGACATTGTGTGGGCAAGCCAGTGGGAGGAGGAAGCGTCCGTTTACTCAGACACAAAAATGATGGTGGTTATTTACAAAATACAATAGCTCAGTCTGGGCCCTGCCTTCTGCTGGAATCCTTTCTTGCCTCCCAGTACCCGAGCTGGGTCAGCCCCCAAGTCCAGGCCCTCGCTGTGGCCTCCTGACTCTGCCGGCTGCACCCCTAGACACAGCTTTCCTTCCCTTTTCCGCGGTGGGGCTGCCTCCCCTCGGCCCCATCCTCCCTCCCTGGGACCTTATCATTTGACTGCTCTCACTTTCCGGTCCTTTCAGGGAGGTTGACTTGGGATCTTTGCTGGGAACATTAAAAGCCAGGCTTAGTGAAGGTGCACCCAAGATCCCATCACCTTCTGGTCAGACTTGACCTGGGAGTTCTAGGGGAATAAATGGGCCTAGGCTGAGGCCTCTGTGGCTGGTTCTGTGCAGACACCTTCTTTGAAGGCTCTCCCAGGGCTGGGCTACCGGGTTCTCTTGTCTTGACTGACCTGGATGAGAGTTACACGAACAGGAATGTTCTCTAAGGTTTAAGTGGCTCTCCACAATTCAAATCCCATTCAGAACCACTTCCCTTTTTTTTCTTTTTTCTTTTTTTCTGCCATACCCACGGCATGCAGAGGTTCCCAGGCAAAGATCGAACCTGAGCCACAGTGGTGACAACACCGAGTCCTTAACCACTGGGCCACCAGGGAACTCCAGAGCCACTCCCTGATGTAGAGAAATTGCACACCTCCATTTCACAGCTGAGAAAACAGACCCAGAGAGTGAAAGAACATCTCCTGTGACGCTGGGGTCTTTGAGTAAAAAAGATAAGTTCACCTACACAACTGGCTTTGAGAATTCATCTGCCAACAGCATGGCCTTGACTTTGCCGGCTGGGCTTCCTCTCTGTGCTTGTTAGCTCAGCGGCCCCCGCCCTGGTCTGTAGGCACAGCCATGGGGTATGCACTGAATTCTGTCTAGATTTGTATGGCATTTCCTGCTCTTAAGTTCATGTTTGTTAGCTGGTTTACTCCTCACCAGGGGCGGTGTCCCTCCCTGTGACAGAGCTGACCCGAGTATGGGCGGAGGGACCAAGGGCACGTGGAGGTTGAAGCCGGCACTGCCCGGACGCGCGCTGGACCAGCTGCCATAGGCAGGGCTCCAACCTGGAAGAGACTGTCTGTCACACACTCTTCCTCGTGCCAACAGCTTCGCTAATTGACTGGTTCTGTTTCCCATTTGCCGGGAGCCTAATGGCCAATTGACAGACGAGTGAGTCCAGACAGAGGAGGAGGAGGGTTCCAGGTGGAGGGGCTGCCCTCTCTGCTCACTCACTGAGCGCACGCGCCAGGCCTGCCTGGGGCCCCGGGGAGTGGGCAGAGGTGGCAGGAACGGGAATTAATCAGGCCTGGGGCCGGTCCTGTCACCCTCACAGCACAGGGCAAAATACCACGAGTGTCTATGATACTGGTTACTAAGGCAGGTGCCAGGAGCTGTCCTGAGCACTTTACATCTATGTATCTCATTGAGTCACTCACACTAGAACAAGCCTCTGATGTGAGAACCCTCGTTTTATTTGGCCACGCCTGGGCCATGTGGATGTTCCCGGGCCAGGGATCAAACCTGCTCTACAGCAGTCAATGCTGAGTCCGTAGCTGCAAGGCCACCAGGGAACTCCCACGGGTGCCATCACTGCTATTCCCATCGTAGGGAGAAAATAATGGGGCACAGAGAGGCCACACTACGTATAAAATTTGATGCACAGAAAAAAGAAACACTGGCATTTGCTGTTTTAGCAAGTAACTTATGGTTTCACATAAGACCTCTCTTCCAAACGTTTTGTTATTATTACATAACTATGAAAATAATTTAAAAAAAGTATCCAGGGGGTTTCCGTCGAGGCTCAGTGGAAATGAATCTGACTAGGAACCATGAGGTTGCGGGTTTGATCCCTGGCCTCGCTCAGTGGGTTAAGGACCCCGCGTTGCCGTGAGCTGTGGTGTAGGTTGCAGATGCGGCTCGGATCCCGTGGCTGTGGCGTAGGCTGGCAGCCGTAGCTCCGATTGAATCCCTAGCCTGGGAACCTCCACATGCCATGGGTGTGGCCCTAAAAAAACAAAAACCAAACCAACCCAGAGTAGGGGTTCCCTTGTGGTGCAGCAGGTTGAGGCTCTGGCGTTGTCACTGCAGTGGCGTGCGTCGCTGCTGTGGTGTGGTTTCAACCTCTGGCCAGGGAATTTCCACATGCTGTGGGTTCAGCCAAGAAAAATATCCAGACTAAACTTTTATGATTCTGAGCTGTTGCAAACCAAGATTCAGTATAATCACATGTCTATATATGGGATGTGCTTTATATAATAAAAAGAATTCTTTTTTTAATGGCCACACCTGCTACATATGGATGTTTCCAGGCCAGGGACTGGGTCCAAGCTGCACCTGCAGCCTATGTAGCAGCTGTAGCAATGCTGGGTCCTTTAACTTACTGTGCCAGGGCAGAAATTGAGCCACACCTCTGCAGCTACTTGAGGTATTGCGTCGGATCTTTAACCCACTGCACCACAGTGGGAACTTGGAAAACAATTCTTCTTCTTCTTCTTTTTTTGTCTTTTTAGGGCCACACCCAAGGCACATGGAAGTTTCCAGGCTAGGGGTTCAGTCAGAGCTGTAGCTGCTGGTCTACACCACAGCCACAGCAACACAAGATTCGAGCCGTATCTGTACCTACACCACAGCTCACGGCAACACCAGATCTTAACCCACTGAGTGCGGCCAGGGATCGAACCCGAGTCCTCATGGATGCTAGTCAGGATCATTACCTCTGAACTCCCTTAAAACAATTGTTCTTAAATGTCTATTAGAGTGAAAAAAAAAGAAGAACCGCTAACAGACACAGAAGAAAAGAAAATGTATGAAGTCCAAAGAGGAGAAGGTTTTACTTTAATCCCAGGGACATGGGTAAAGTGGTTTTTAGAGGCAGCCTTGGATCATGGGGTGAATTCAAAGCTGTGTAGATGAGAATTAAATTTCTGTTGTTGATCAGACACCCGGTTTATGGCACTAGGTTATGGCGGCCCGGGCTGCCTAGAACAGTGGGGGTGATCTTTGGCGGTGGTGTGTGTCCACTGTGTGCCAGCCACTAATTCTCACACTCACAGTCATCATCTCAGTTAATTTCCTCTACGACCGAAGAGGGCGGTACTAATATCTCCATTTTATAAATAAGGAACTGAAGGGCCAGAGAAATCACACAGCTGAGTCACACAGCTGGGGTGCGGTGGAGCTGGGATCCAGAGCCATGGGGGTTAACGTTGATCTTAGAGGTTAGGACAGGTGGGGTGTCTGACGCCAGAGCCTGCACTCTCCGTCCACTGCCCCACACGCCGAACTAAGTACTGAAGACCCGGTCAGCCGGATGCCAGGTCCCCAGGAAGGCCAGAGACCAATCTGTCGCTGGCTCCCCCACCTCCCTGCCTTGGGCTTGGGTTCAGCACCGTGAACAGCGCTTCCCGGCCTGGAAGTAATCCAGGCCATGGCCAGCCTCCTTAGCCTGCTGCAGTCACTGTTTGCAGTGCTGTTTTCACATCTGCCTGAGCCAGAAGAAGCCTCTGGTCCCACCTCTCCTCTGTGTCAAGGAGGAAACAGACTTCATGGGAGACCGGGCAGGCCACACAGTTCCGGGCTCCGGGGGCACAGCAGTAAACAAAGCTGATAACAAACTTGTCTTCAATGTCTTCTAGCATTCTAATAAGACCACAGGACCCTGCCAAATCTAATAAGATCACCGGACCCTGCCAAATCTATATCCTTCCCTGCTTCCAGAACAGGGCTTCTCCTTGACTCTTGAGATTTCCAGACACCACCTCATCCAAGAAACCCTTCCTGACTGACCACCCTAGCCTGTCTCTCTCTTCCCCCACCGAACAGGTTCAGGGCGTGAGACTAAGCCATTCAAGGGGCCTCGTTGTTCCTTGTCAGGAGCTGCCAGTGACTCCTAGTTTCAGGTTGGAGGCTGGTGTTTCCATCCAGAGACAGCATGTCTTTTTCCTCCCCCTCACCCCTCATGGCCCTAAAGTCACTCAGAAGGTGCTGCTGTCGTTTTATTTTGTTGAAAGTAAAGGTGCACAGGGACTTAGGGCCTCAGCAAGATGCCCACTCCCCAAACTCGTCCTACTTTGCTGGAACTAACCAGCGGCGCTGACCACTCTCACCCCAGTTTCACTTCCCGCTAAAAGACGCACAGGACACCAGCACTGGGTGGGGGGACACCAAGGCTCAGTGTGAGGGCACCGTCTATTGGGTAGATTTGTGCACTCCGCCTGCCAGGCACGGAGCCCGGCAGCCACCCAGCCCTGCCTGGACCCTCACGGACGGGCCGTCCCCACCTCGGCCTCCTATAGCACCTGCTCCACTTTAAATGCTTCTGAGCGGCTGACAGTTCTGTAATCTGAGACAAAGTCGGTCTCCCTATAATTTCCCTCTTTGATCCGAAGCCCTGCTGGGGGCCCCCAGAGCACCCACCCCGGCACTCCCCCCGCCCCCGAGTCCTGTGACCCCTGCAGAGCGCCCGAGCTCTGCCTGATGGGCCTTTGGCCGAGCCAGCAATGGCTTTCAGTGTGTAGGTTCGTACTTTCCAGAGGAGGTGCCCACTCAGGAGGCCACTTTACAGGTGGTAACAGTCGGGGCGGGGGACTCGCCCGTCAGTCAGTGACGCCTCCAGGGTCAGAACATTTCTCAGGTTTCCTGATTTGCAGCCCAGGGTTTCCCTGAGCTGAGATCTGGGCTCCCTCCCTCCGCCGGGCCATAGACACAGCTGGGGGGGGGGCAGTCGGTGGTACGTAGGTGCCCAGCGACTCTGCCTAGTGCCCCAGCCAGGTCAGGCTGCAGCAGACAGGACACGTGCCCTCTCCCCCTCCTCCTCCTCTTTCCCGACCGCGTGCCCACCTGCGGGAGCACTGGGGAACTGGGGAAGCCTGAGCCTGCGCCCCCCCCCCCCCCGTGGCCCAGCCCCGCAGACTCACACGTGGCCCCCGGGCCGGGCCTCCCTGGTGAGCATTCCCTCCTTCTCCATCAGCATCTGCCGGAAGGTCCTCACCTTCTGCCGGGTCTCCTCCTCCGAGTACCTGCGGGGCACAGGGCGGGTGAGCGCATAAGTTAACTTCCAGCTTTACTCTATGGAAGTTATCACGTCTAAGCCCCAAGTTGTGACTCCTGGGATGTTCGCAGCAGGATGGATCCCCAACCCCCAACCAGGTTAGGGGCCAATGTTTGTGTTTCCATAGCAACCTGAGTTTCCAGCTTCCTGGCAGGTGGTTCACGTGCTAGTCATCAGCTGTCGACTCCTCTGCGTCCTGCACTGGCCTGGGAGTTCCCTGAAGGCAGGGACAAGGTCTGCCTGGATTGTCATTGTGTCCCCAGCATCTGGCACCTTGCCTGCCGCATGTGGCATCCAAAAATGTTTGATAAACGAGTAGCCAGGGATGGAGAGCCATTGAAGAGTTCGAAGGTTGGATTTTCATTTTGGAAAGATGGCTCTGGTGGCCGTGTGGCTGGCAGAGAGGGACCTGGAGGTAGGGAGACTGGCATTGGGCAACTGCAGGGGTTTCTGGGGGAGATGGTGAGGTCAGAGCTAGAGTGTGGGTGCGAGGATGGAGGGGAGGAAGGGGCAAAACACCACCTGGGAGGGACCTGACGGAGCGCGTCAGGGGTCAGGTAAGGAGCGCTACCGACTTACCACGTGTGTCCCGCCACCCAGCTGGGGTGTCACCCTCTATAGGTTTGGGCTCCCATGAGGCCCACTACAGGGAGGATGGAGTCCAACCCAGCAGGGCAAGAGCGCATGTCTTCCAACCCCCACCCTTTCTGCAGGGCTGGGTACGTGAGTGGATCAGTCTGTGCTGACACCGCTAACCCAGTCTCCCCCGCCCAGGGCCTTGGCTCATAAGTGTCTACCTTGTCCCTGTTTAGCTTGCAACAGGAGGTCCCTTGGCCTTGCATTTGGGGCAGTACAGAGCCCTTGGTCACTGGGCTCCGAAGGAGGGTCTCCATACTCTTATAAACACCCCATGTCACCTCTCTGGTCCCTTTCTGAGCAGTGGATGTGCGAAGGGGCCACTTGTACCTCACCTTCTCCTCAGGAGACCAGCTTGTCATCGTCATCAGCACAGAGACAAACCATACAGACCCTTCAACAAAGCCCAGTCCCCAACTCATAGCCCCCCCAGGAGGGAGACACCAGCTGGCTGAGCCGTGGGCACAGGGCCCAGGACCTGGTGGGGTTGGGGGGAGATGGCCCCAAAGCCGGGCTGCACCAGACCCCCAGTTGTATGGGGGGGCTTCAGGCCAGGGTCCAGGCCGCATGCCTGGAGATCTACGGAGCATGCGAAGGCTGGAGGTGGGAGCAAACCCAGGCTTTCATGAAGACCCGGAGCAGGACATATGCAGGGACTTAGGGCTCATCCCAGAGCCACCAGGTGTAAGGCACCTGCCACTGAGGGGCCAGGGGTGCTGGATTGAACTGACTGGGGAGGACCCTTCTAAGCCTCAGGGAGAGGCTGGGAGAGGCTGGGACCCAGAGGCGACAGCTGATCGTTGGACAAAGTGGTCTCAAGTATGACCAGCACTCTGGAGTTTCCACTCTCCTGTACCTCTCGGCCGAGGCCACATGAGACAGTCACTGAGGGGAGAGGCAGGAGAACCAGGCAGTCCTGTATTTAAATCCTGGTGTCCCCTATTTCCTAGCTCTGCGACCTTGGACAAGGCCACATTCCTCTCTTAGCCTGAGCCTCTAGAGCTGGGGTAGTAACTAGCCTGTCAAGGTTGTCATAGGATTAAGGGAGATGCTGAGTATAAAGCACTTTGCACAGTGCCTGCCATGTAGTGGGTGTTCAATAAACGGTAGCAATTGAGTATTATTTGTCCCAGAGCAGTGGGGGACAAAGGACCTAGCTGTCTCAGGCTCCTTGCCTTTTTCTACCCTAGACTTCTCCCGGGTCAGCATAGTCCTAGGTCAGGAGTCACCTGGGCTTGTCCCCTCTGCTCTCCTAGGAGTCAAAGGCTGAGATGGAGAGAGAGGCTGGTACCCAAGTCATCCACTCCCTGAGGAGGTGGCTGCACCTGCCAACTTAAGGCCGTGCCAGAGGCCTGGCTGGCTAAGAGTCAAGGGCTTGGGCAGGCGAGGGGAGGTAGGCAGGGCAAGGGTGTCTCCCGGCTCAGCTGCTCCCACAGCCAGGCTGGCTCCCGCGCTGCCTCTCCCCTCTGTGGGAAGGATGTGCCAAATCTGTTTTTGCTTTGGGGACTTCCTGGGTTGGGGTTGGGTGGACTGAGGAGGATGGTGCATAAAAGACCTTAAAAGAGGTCTCCAGGAGCCCCCGCTGTGGCGCAATGGGGTCAGCATCATCTCTGGAGTGCTGAGATGCAGGTTCGGTCCCCCACCCAGAACAGTGGGTTAAGGATCCAGCGTTGCCACAGATGCAGCTTGGATCTGATCCCTGGCCCAGGAACTCCATATGCCACAGGGCAGCAGGAAAAAAAGAGGTCTCCAGAGCAGAAAATGTTCCATTCTGCCTGTCTTTGCCCAGATCCAGCATTTCTTGGATAATCACTTCTATAGCCGGAGTTCCCATTGTGGTTCAGTGATAACAAACCCAGTTACTATCCATGAGGATGTGGGTTTGATCCCTGGCCGCACTCAGTGGGTTAAAGATCTGGTGTTTCCATGAGCTGTGGTGTAGCTTGCAGACGTGGTTCGGATCTGGCGTTGCCATGGCCGTGGTGTAGGCTGGGCTGCAGCTCCCATTTGACCCCTAGCCTGGGAACTTTCATATGGTGTGGGTGTGGCCCTAAAAAGAGTGAATAAATTAATTAATTAAAAGCTTTTTTTTAAATCACTTCCATGGCCATTAATTTGACCTTTACCACAGCTCTGAGGAGGGTGGGTGGCCTTTGATTCTTATTTTACAGATGAAGAAACAGAACAGGGAGGAAGAAAGGCTGAGCTAGCGGCAAAACCGTGCCCTGTCCGCATGCGCCCTCTCGGGAAGGGGCACCGGGAGGGTGTGCGGGGTGTTTGGGGCCGGGGGCTCTATCTTGGCCCCCATGGTGATTGTGGGCTGTGCCTCGAGGCTGTCCAGGAAGACTCCAAAGGCAGCATCAGTCACCGGTGAGTCAGCCGCCATCCATCAATATTAAGGAAGGGACTGCTTTTTAATGGGGCCAAAGAAAGTGTGTTCCTGTGACTAGTGGGAATACTTGTCAAATGCCCGAGAACCTGTAAATAAACGCGAATGAACCTGTGCTTCTAGAAATGGTTATTAAGGACTGGATTTTATAACAGAGCAAGTATCTCTGGCATTTGAGGAGCACTTTCCGGGAACTGGCTGGAGGTGAGGGAGCCCCACATGAGCCTGAGCCCACGGACCCTCAGAACAAGTCCCTGTGTGACGGCCACGGGCTGTGGCTTGCCCAGGGTCACAAGCAAAGCCTGGAAGCCCGGATTGTTGGGTTGCAGAGTGGCTGTGACCTCTACAGCTCAGAGATGGGGAGGGGAAGGGGATGGTACCTTGAGAGCTAGCTGTGCGCAGACTCCAGGCTAAGGACCACCTGCACTGAGGGCTTGGGTGAGGGAAGGGTCCCTGACAGAACATCTGGAGATCTGGCAGGTGCTTCCCAGAGAGGCCTGAGTCTTTGGTGCCGGAGGACTGACGCCATCCTCCTCCACCTGAGGCTTACTGTCCTCGTTGGACAATAAATCTCCCAGTGCAGCGGGAGGCTTGGGGAGGGAGCGGGAGGCATGAGGGACCGACCCCAGGGGTTCTCTGTGAGGTGGAGGACTTTCGGAAGGGAAAGGCGGGGTGAAGAGGAAAGGGGCGGGGTGAAGAGGAAAGGGGCGGGGTGAAGAGGGAGGGACTCAGAAAGGGGGTGGGGCTTAATAATGGGAATGGGGCGGGGCTCTGTGAGGGGGGGAATGGGCGGAGTTATGTGCGGGGGAAGGGGCGGGGCTCCGTGAGGGGAAGAGGCATTTTCCGAGAACGCAGGCTAGAAGCTGGCTCTCCTTTGTCCCAGCCATCCAGTTCCCTAGCCACACCCATCCTCCCTCCACTCCCAGAGTCTCCCAATTCAGCAGGATTTGCAGGTTTAATTAAGGTCTGGGGCTCTCTCCGCAGAAGGATACTCCACTCCCCGCCCGCCCGCTACTCCATTCTGCCCCAGGGGATCTCATTTCCTCGACCACATCCTTAGCTCATCAAACCTGTTTTCACTGCCAGCTGAAGGCCTCTTTTCTGTCTTCGGCAGCTTTCCACCCATCCATCGCTTTCTGCAGGGACCCTCCCCCCCCCTTGGTCCCCAGCTGGAGATAAACACCGAGTCCCTGTCCCCTATTGTTTTCCTACAAGTGGCCCTGCCGGCAGCCTTGGCCCTGCCTTCCTGAGGGCCTTTGATGTCGGTGACAATCTCTGTCTGAGCCTTAGTGACTTCTGGGCACCACAGGGACAGTGAGCCATGTCATGGCTGCCTCTTGTGATCCCAGGAGGCCTGGATGAACAAAGGTGTGGTTTGGAAGGACTCCTGTCCACAGGCGGTTTGTCCCCGTGTGGCTCCAGGCCCTTATGCACTGGGCACGTCTGATTTCTCAGCTCACTGACAGCAAGTCTGATGGGCAGGCCCTGCTCTCCACTTCGACTCCCTCAACAGGCAGCCTAGTAGTTTCAAAGTACTCAGAGCAGATGCAAAAAGGGAGCCTTGGGAACACCAGGAGTTCCTGTTGTGGTGCAACAGGATAAGAGTCTGACTGTAGCGGCTTGGGTCACTGCAGAGGTTCGAGTTTGATCCCTGCCTGGCATAGTGGATTAAAGGATCTGGTGTTGCTGCACCTGTGGCTTAGGTGGAAGCTGTGGTTTGGATTCAGTTCCTAGCTCGGGAACTTCATATACCGTGAGTGCAGCCATTGAAAGAAAAAAGAAAAAGAGAGAGAGGGAGAAAAGACAAAAGAAAAAAATAGGGGACCTTGGGAACACCAACTTTCCTTGGAGCTGCACAGGTGGGAATGGCTTTGTTCCCTGTTTCTTTGCCTCCAGCTCCATGTGTGATGGCTGTCTTGTCTCCATTAGATTTTTCAGGGGTGGTCTCTAAGGTCTTGCTGACTGATTGATGCACAACTCCTCCTCAACCTGATGAACTCCTACTCATCCTTCAAAGCCCATTCAAATGTGTTCTCTTTGAATCTCTCCTCTGAGCTCCTGAAGACTTGGCTCTTTCCTGTCCTCTCCTATAAGCATGACTCTAATCTGTTTTATGGGGAAATTAGTTGTTTAAATGCTTCTTTTCCTGCTGAGAGGAGGGTTGGGAGGGTGGTCTTGGAGGAAGTGACTCTGGTTTAGCTCTGGGGTCCAGACTTGCCCAGCACAGTGCCTGGCACTCTTGGGTGCCCTGTAACTGGTTCTGAACTAGATAGGTTGAAAGCTAAGCTTCCAAGGGTGACTGTTGGCGGAAATTCCTTTGCTGAAACCACAGTAAGGGCCCGCTGTGTGTTCCTGCCTGGCTGCCGCGCCTGTTTGGCAGAGTTCAGGCAGTTGATCCACCTAGTTTATGGGAGGGGAAACTGACGCCTTGAGTGGTCACTGATGTTTACGTTCCTCTCTCACGCACTAGGCTGGATGCTTCTGGAAGGCATGGACTGTGTCTCCTTGGCTTCTGTGAATCTGAGCCCAGTTCAGAGCTTGACATAGAGCAGGAGTTCTGGACAGCTGACTGACCGAATAAACTAATAAATGAATGAAAGTTCGCCTGGGCTTGCAACGGTTCTACGCAAACCGGTTCAGATTCTGGCCCCTGACTGGCCTCCCCCGCCCCAGGCCCCGCCCCGGCCCCGCCCCAGGCCCGCACTCCGCCCCCAGTACCCCGGCCCCGCCCCCTGCCGGCTCACCCCTGCTCCTCCATCATCTCCTGCAGCTCCATGCACTTGAGCTCCACACGCCGCTTGCGCTCGTGGTCCAGGATCTCACGGTGCGCGCGCTTCACCAGGCCCGGCTCTGCCCCGCGCAGCTCCTCCTCGGCCCGTGGCCAGGCCCCCGAAGAGGCGCCCGGCTGCGGGAAGCCGTTTGCTGCGTCGGGCGGGGATGGCATGCTGGCCGCTCCGTTGTTCACGGTGGAGGACATGGTGGCCGCCTCCGGGGCTGCTGGCCTCGGCGGCCCTGCGGAACAGATGCAGGCACCGGGCGGGATGGTTACTTCTCGGCCACCTGCTAAGCTCCTCTCGGCGCGGGTTAATCCTGGAGATTTAGAGGCTCGCTCAGGGCTCTAATCCGCTTCCCCTCATGCTGCAGAGCGGGGGCTGGTGGCAGGTCTGCACCTTTGGGTCACACCTCAGGGCACGAGGGGGACTGGACATGGGCTTTCCCTGTCTGTAAAGTGGGCGGGTTCGGGCCGCACTGGATGGCCTCAGAGGACCCTTCTCTTATCCAGGGACGCAGTCGCTGCCCAGGACGACCCTCTTTGCCTCCTGCCAATGCCTGGGCCTGGCTGCCTGGCCCTGCCCCCACGTGGCCGGCAACTCCCCAGCTACCAAGTCTGTTTCTGGGAAAATATGTTGGCTTCTTGTTTTTCTTTCAGGCTCGGTTTAAACCCCACTGTCACTTCTCACTACCCGTTCCCCTAGCTCTGGCCCCTGGAGTCACATGTTCGTTCCAGGTGGGGGCCTGGTCCAGACTGAAGCCCACAAGACTGTCCTCTCCTTTGTCCGGGAAACACTGCTTCTGAGGATGTGACCGAAAGTGGCGCTGACGTTAACTTCCCAGGCAGCTACATGCTCCTGCCGGTTCAAGGAGGGGTGGGAATCCGCAGGGCTTGGGAGGTGAGAAGCCTTGGGAGGTGAGAAGGCGTGGCTCCATGTTAGGCCCAAAGTAGTGTATGTGCCAGCACACACACGGGCACACAGAGAACACACACCAAGGACTCCTCTTAACAGAGGGGAGGCACCTCCCGAGCTATTTCCAGTTGCCTTCCTCCAAGGCTCTGCTGGTTGCTAAGCAACAGGGAGGCCTCCTTGCCAGGGAGTGGATGGCAGGGAGGGAGGGGGCGGAGGGAGGAGCCTGCGTGTCTGGACATCGTGGCTGAGGCCTTCGCTGCAGCACCCCCGCACCCCCAACACACACTGCCCTCGCTGGCCTCAGGGGGATGGGGGTGAGGACCCTTCGGAGCATGGAGTCTGGAAGGCAGAGAAGAGAGAAAGTGACCATGAACAGAAAAGGGGTCTGAAGGGCACAGTGACAGGAGGTGACAGTGGTAATGGGAACACAAGCTCCTTTCATATGTCCAGCCCCTCAAGTGTCTGGGTTCTAGGCCAGGCTTCTCCACCCCTTGCTGTGTGACCCTGAGGATGTCACTGCCCCTCTCTGAGCCTCTGATCCCTACCTGTGCCTGGGAGTATCATCCAGATAATTCAGGAAGGCTCTCGGGGGTTTACAGAATAAAGCTGTTCTTCTAACCCCTGCTCGTTTCCTGCTGTTCCTAGCCCAGCTCTGCACCCCAGCTACACCAGGCCTTCTCTTAGGGTACCCCACAAGCTTCACCCACTGGCCAAGCCCCACACAGAGCTCTGGGATCCCTGCTCGCTACCCACCCAGTGCTCGGCTCACGCCCGAGCCAGGGACATATGTGAGGCTTGGAGACTCCCACTGTCCTGGCCTGTCGCAGCTCACGAGCACCGAGCTGGGTCTCTCATTTCTGCTTCTCTGCAGCGCTCACGTTGACCACCCCCTCCGCTCCTGTCACCGCTTCCACTCAAGCCCCTGATCCACTCTGGCCTCAGCATCCTGTCTGCCCCCAGCAACCCTGGACCTCTTTCTGTTCATCTTCCATCAGCAACCTGGGAGATTGGTCCAGGAGCAAATCAGACCGCATCATGCCCTGATGAACACCCTCCAGTGGCTGCCTGCCACCTTGGCTTAAAGTCATGACACGGCCTGGTCCAGCCGCCCCCCTCCTGCTTCCACACAGGTTCTCATCTCTCTTGCATCCAGGCCTTTCCCCTGCTGCTCCCTCTCCCTGGGACACTCTTCACCCGACTCCTGCATGTCCTCAAAGTCCTGCTGATGGGCATCGCAGCCTTCTGGAAACCTCCCGTCACCCCTTGGGCTGGCAGTACCCTCCTGGCGCTCTCACCACTCCCAGTGTCACTGTGGGCTCACAGATCTGGCTCCCGCTGTGAGCTGAGGGCAGTTAGTTTCAGCTCCTAGCGCCAGCAAAGTGCCTATGGCACGGGCGGAGCCCAGAGCACGAGGAGGGCCGAACAAAGAGACAAAAGGGAGGCGGGGCAGAGCAGCACCAGCAGGGTCCCCGTGGGCAGCACGGCCCGGCCCGGCCCGTTTGCATCTGGCCGATCTTGCAGCTTCATCCCTTGCTCCACCTCGTCCCCGCAGCCGACATCCAGCCCCTGGGCCTGGGTCATCTGTCCCCAAACACGTGCTCCTACTCCTTTGTGCCTTTGCCCTCTGGTTCCCCTGTACGGAATTCCATTTTTTCCATTTCCTCTCCCCTTCGTGGCACCTCCGCCAGTGCCCAGCCCCAATGTCACCTCCTCTGGGAAGCCTTCCCTGATTCTGAAGAACGATGAGATATTCCTTCCTTGTGCCCCCACAGCTTTTCTTCTCGCCTCTTTAGAGACTCAGGCTGAATTTGTTCTTTGCCTCCAACCTCTGTTCTAGCCCTTGCAGGAGAGAGGACCACCCCTTCGCTCTGGCTCCCCAGAGCCCACCTAGTGCCTGGCAATGCAAGAGGCATGCTAGGGTGCGGGGACAAAATGCTCGGGCCCGGAGAGTGCGTGGAGCCAGGTTCTGAGTAATGCTGCTTTGCACGCTTTCCCTCCGCCATGGGCGAGGCTCCCCAGCCCAGAACTTGGTCTGAGTTCCTTGAGGGCAGGGGAAGGGAAGCTGGTGGGAGTGGTGCTGAATGCCCACAGCTCTCCAGACCTGGAGAAACTCTTTCCCGGCGATAAGAGAATGCCTGGCTAAGATGGCTAGGCTGCTGAGGGCCATCTTTCAGGAATGACTGAAGGAAAGCAGAGGCCTGTGAAGACAGAGGGCAAATGCTATCTGGATTTTCACTAGGACAGGTGACGGGTTCTACCAGCTTCACCTGGTGATGGAGCGTGTCAGGCAGGAATCGGAGGCTTGTTATTGTATTTTCTTTTGGCCGGGGCAGGGCAGAATTTCCCAGGCCAGGGATCCAATCCACACCACAGCGTTGACATAGCCAGGCCCTTAACCCACTAGGCCACCAGGGAACTCCGTGAGGCATGTTATTAAAAGAATTACACCTGAACCCCTAGAGGAGAGGTCAGGCCCCTAAGAACAAGTCATTGCACACCAAGCCCACTTCTTTCCAAGTCGTGGTTGCTGGATGAGCAGACCAGGGAGTTACTGCAGGCACGGGTCTCTCTACGAGGTATCTGGTGTGATCTACTATGGAATCTGTGAGATTTCATAAGAGGAAGGGACACTGTGCTGGTGGGAACAAACAGTCTGTACTGTTTTGATTGGTGGGTAGATTAACCTGCGCTCAGAGGGAGCTGATTAGTGGGTCAATGTCACAGCAGAGGGGGTGTCCAGTGGAGGACTGCAGGGCTCTGTCCTCACCCATGTCCGATCCAGCATGCTCACCACTGACTGGATGAACTTTGATAATCTGACGACCAGAGTCACCCAGGGCACCACTTGGGAAGGCTCATAAATTCAGAGTCAGGACCTAAACGGATTCAACAGACTGAAAAGATGGGAGGAATCTAAGAAGGTGAAACAGGCAGGTGAAAGCACTTCCTCCTAATGAGTGAGAAATGCCACACTCTGAAGGTGGGCCCCAAACTAACTTTCCAAAATTGGAATGGGGGAGACAGACTTTAGAAGCAGCATATTTAGGAAGACTTTAGAAATTTTCAGTGGTCCCAAAGTTGATCTGAGTCAATATCATGTATCTAAGGCCGCCAAAAGCACACGTTCTCTTCGGCTGCATCAACAGAAATACAGTGTCTAGAGTGGAGAGGTGATAAGAAAATACAAGCGGTCAGAATCCCCTTCTTCAAATACTTGAAGGATCGTAGAAGATTTAGGGCAAAACCGCCTGAGTCTGTTGGGGAGCTTGTTAGAAGTAGGTTGCATCGCCAGATTTGTCAAGTAAAAATACAAGATGCACAGTTAAATTCATTTGAATTTCATGAATTTCATATTCGGGACATCCTCACACTCAGAAAAAGAGTATTCATTGTTTATCTGAAATTCAAATTTAACTGGGTGTCCTGTATTTTATACGTGAGTCCTACCTAGACCTGCTGAATCCAGAGCTCCGGGGCGGGGCGGGGGCTGGAGATTAATATTCCCCAGGTGATCCCGGTGCAGTGCATCCACGGGCTGGCAGCCGGGAGCCCGTGTCTAGAGCAGCAGTCTCAGTTTTATTAGGTACCAGGGTCACCTGGAGGGCGTGTTAAAGCCTGGATGGCTAGTTCCACCCCTAGAATTTCTGATTCGGTAAATTTGGGCTGAGATCTGAGAATTTGCATTTCTAACAAGTTTCTCCTGTGTGGCCCACGGCCCATGGGCCACGCTGAGAAAGGAGCAAACGCCCAGTCGATCCGGGTGGTTCCAGGAGAAAAAGCCAGGACTCCCGTGGGGAAGCCGTCCAGGTAGGATTTCCCCCCTAACAACAACAACCGAAACTGTAAAACGCTAAGCAGTTCCTCCCAGGCTGAGTGAGCTCCCCGTCACAGGAGCTGCTCAAACAGGAGGTGGGCGATATTCACTCTACAAACACAGCAAACCCGCCCAGTATCTCCTCGCCCCCTCCCTACCCGCTCCCAACACACACACACACGCACACACACACACACACGCTGGCGATTTGGCAATGAGCAAGGTCACGTCCTGGGAGCCCACAGGCTGGTTTGGGAAACCAGCAGGTATCAAGGGGTCCTGTGATAAAAGAAAACTTGAGTGGGGTTTGCGTCTCTGCCTGGTGTGTCGGGCCGGGCGTCCCAGAAGGGCTGAGAGGGGCTGGAGACGGGGACCAGAGCAGGTGGGGCCTGACTAGGATGCAAAAAATAAACGGACAGACGGGGCAGGACTGCGGCTGACTCAGGGTGGGTGGGGGAGGCACCTCGGTGGCACCGGCTCTGGCTTCGGGGGCCGGGTGGATGGCGCGGCCGCTCACTGTGATGGGGATACGGAGTGCACAGTGGGCTGCGTTCAGGGTGCGGGGCTTGTGAGCGTCAAGCAGGCAGCTATGAGGTCCAGAGCCCTGACCCTGACTTGTTAAGGTCCTTGGGGACACAGACACTGCGCCTCTTTGCAGGCAGCACGGGGGGGAAGGTTTTCTCTACCACCGTGGCTTGCGGCCCCCCGCAAATGGCTTTCCTTCTCTGGATCCTTGTCTCTCCACTGGGAGAGGAGGGGCTGGACTCAAAACCCCACAGGTCTTGGAGTTCCCTGATGCCCTAGCAGGTAAGAATTTGACATTGTCATTTCTGTGGCTTGGGTTTGATTCCTGGCTTGGGGAACTTCTGCAAAAAAAAAAAAAAAATCAAAACAAAACAAAACCAAAAAACCCACAGGTCTTTTTCCGCCCTGGAAATCTAGCTATTACTCTGTATGCACCTGCCTGCCGAGCCTTCAGCCCGCCTCCTTCCCTATGCTGTAGCTAGTGGCCAGAGCCACACAACTCCCCCCAGAGCTCAGCCTGAGGCTGTCCCCAGCACCAGGTCATGTCCCAAGGGCAGTCCCGGATGCTGCGCCAGCCAAACCCTTGCGTAGATTTAAGTCCTGAAGCTCTAAAGCGTCTCCCGGTCTGCCAGCCAGGACATGGTTAAAGGACCAGAGCCTTGACTTCCAAGCCTCACGGCTGAGTCCCTGGGCTCGCCGCCTTCCCTCAGACCGAAGCCTGGGTCCCCTGAGCTGGCCTGGCCAAGGACAGGATGGGACACAGTCTGGCTGCTGGTACCTGCAAGTCCAGCCCTGCTGGTAGAGATGAACTGAAGGTGAAACAGCCCATCTGTGCTGCAGGCCGGCCTGCTGGCGGCTCGGAGCCCTCTCGGCCGGTGAGATCATCACTCACCCCAGGGCTCAGAGGGGTCGGGTGCAGAGGACAGTGGTGGCCCGGCCAGGTCTGGGAGAGGGAGCAGAGGGCTCCATGTGCGTCTGAAAAGGAGACTGGGTCCTGGCCTGGGGAGCCTGTTTTGAGGCGTGAAGACAGGGCTGTGCTCTTGGGGAACTCATGAGCTGAGTGACCCTGATCAGGTGGCTTAAACCCTGTGCCTCGGTTTCGTTGCCTGTGAACCGGTGCTAACACTGGCAGCCTCCCACGGGACGGAGGTAAAGGACTAATGTGAGATGCCACCACGGCGCCCGGCATGCAGTGCGCGTCTCACAGACGGTGACGATTGCTTGTCAGCGGTGACCATCCTCTTTGGGACACGGTGGGGGTGAGGACGTCCAGAAGGTTGAGACCTGGTCTGATTGGGGGCTGTCTTCTCACAGCTGGGGGCTGAGACCCAAGGGCGAGCAAGGCTGTCGACTGCAGAGGGAGGAGAGGGCAGAGGAGGGAGCCTGGGACAAGGATGACCTGGGCCACCCTCCTCTCCAGCCGCCCCGCCCCCGCTGACCTCAGCAGCTCCCCCCCTCACACAGGCTCAGCCTTCGCGTCTGGGGCTCAGGGCCTCGCTCCTCCAGGGGCAGCGCTGGCTCCCCTGGGGGGCTCCTTTCCCACCCCAGGCCCCCAGAGACCAAGCTCACCGGCGACAGTGCCGGGACTCAGGGCCTCCGTACCCTCAAAGTTACCGGTTCCTTCTGCGTCAAATAAACTCTTAACCTGTGGTCACATACGACTGAACCCCCCTCTCGCCACTAAGGCCCTTCTGCTGTCCTCCGCTGGCTCAGGACCAGGGAGCACTGGGGATGGAATCTGAAGCTTTGAGCCGGAATTCTGGCTCCACCACCTCCGCCTGGGTGATCGGGGAACCTCCCCAAGCCTGAGCTTTCCCGTCTCTGAAGTGGAGACGGCCCTCCCTGTCTCGCAGGGAGGCGGGGTCATTCATTCTTTTTTGTTGTTGTCTCTTTCAGGGCCGCACCCGCGGCATGTGCAGGTTCCCAGGCTAGGGGTGGAATCAGAGCTGTAGCAGCCGGCCTGCACCACAGCCACAGCAACATGGGATCCGAGCCGTGTCTGTGACCTACACCACAGCTCACGGCAGCACCGCATCCTTAACCTACTGAACGAGGCCCAGGGGTCAAACCTGCGTCTTCATGATGCCAGTCAGATTTGTTTCCGCTGAACCAGAACGGGAACTCCGGGATCATTTATTGTTTCAGTGACACGCTTGTTGTGAGGACCGAACCTTTTTAACCCCCAACCCTGCCCCATTCTAGGGGAGCAAAAAAGACCATGGAGGGTCTGCTTTAGCCCGCGGTGGTCAGGGAAGACTTCAGAAAGGCAATGATGTTTGGGAGTTCCTACTGTAGCTCAGCGGGATAAGAACCTGACTAGTATCCATAAGGATGGGGGTTCGATCCCTGGCCTCGCTCAGTGGATTAAGGATCCGGCATTGTTGCAAGCTGCGGTGTAGGTTGCAGATACATCTTGGATCTGGCGTGGCTGTGGCTGTGGGGTAGGCCGGAAGCTGTAGCTCCAATTAGACCCCTGGCCTGGGAACCTCCATAGGCCACACCAAAGGAAAGAAAAAAAAAGGGACAATGATGTTTGAACTGGCCTTTGGAAGGACGAGCCTAAGGAAGGCAGAGTCCAAGCAGGCCGGGGGGGGGGGCAAGGGTGTGGGAGGGTCCAGGGACCGAGGATTACGGGTCAGGGTGGAGGGGCGCCTGCACAGCGCGAGTCCTTCCAGAGAAAAAGCTTGGGGTGGGGGAGGGGGACATGCCTTCTGAGTCTCCTGGAGAAAGGAATTCTTTGTAACTGTCAGGAACGTAGAAACATGATGGCGTCGACAAACATAGTGGAGCCAGGTACTCAGGCTGTGAAACTAAGTCTGGGTCTTGGTAAAAATGAGTGTGTAGCAACAGCGGTTTTAAGATATTTCATGAAGTTGGAAAAGAAAACCGTCTCCATTGTGTCAAAGAATCTAGGCGCGCCCCTGCCCCCGCCCCGTCCCGAGGCCGGGTTCTACCGACACCCAAAACGTGTCCCTGGAGCAACAGGGGCAGGGGGCTCTCCTGTCAGCCCCTCCCTTCCCTGTGGAGACCCTTCCCCAGCCCAGGAACACCGCATGGGGAGGTGGCAAAGGCTAGAACAAACTAGAAACCCTCCCTGTGCTCTCTGCTCAGGGGGTGGGGCTGCGGAGTACGGGCCACAGGACTGGGAGATGGCCCCTCAGCTCCAGGTCACTCGCTCTGGGTCACTCAGCCATGTCACTGCTCTTCAGGGAACGCTGGTCTGAGGCTCACCGGGGGAGGTACGGGGGAGAAGCACCGTCAGGTAGCACGTGCTGGAGGAGAGGTGTGCAGCTGAGCGGGAGTGTGTTTGGGGAGGAGCATAGCCGGGAGGACTTCCTGGAGAAGGCATCTTGAAGCTAAGTAGGAGCTGGTGGGATGCAGAGGGGAAGAAAGATGTCTTGGGCAGAGTGAGGAAAGGAAAAAAGAGCAAGAGCCTGTGCCCAGCAGGAGCGTACGCGGCAGGCAACAGAGAGCCGGGGAAAGCTGTGGAGCTGGGGAGGCCACGGTCAGCTTTGCATTCTGGAAAGCTCTCTCTTGCTGCTTGGTCCCCTGGCTTTTAGTGGCCTCTGCCCTGGGGAACGGTCTGACTCTGAAGGGCAGCCCAGTCCATGCGAAGACAGATCAGCAAGTGGTGGCTGAGCCAGCCCGGGTTCAAGTCACGATGGGCCCTGAAGCGCCCTGACGTGTGTGCTCCGTTTCCTCGTTAGTAAAACAGGGTTAATAGAAGCACCTCCCCTTCGGGGCGAAGGGGTGAATACATACACAGCGCAGCAGTGCCCAGGAACGAAGCAAGTCCCGTGTATACGTGTTAATTTAGCATTACCCGTAAACAACGCCAACTAGTCTAAACCACCTCAGGCATGGATTAACCAGTAAGACACGTAGATCAGTAGAAATCAGAACAGATAAGGTAGGTAAGGCTCCAAATCAGCACCAGCTTGTGAAGACCGGTAGATACCAACCCGCGCGAACCCCGGAGAACCGCACTTGTGGCTAAGAGGATGCTGCAGGGTGAGGCCTGGGAGGAAGGCCCTCGGCGTGCCGGCAGCGAGAGGGTTAGCGGCTCGGCCGAGCTTCCTCCCTGCCTCCTTGAAGTCTCTCGGGAGGCGCTGGCACCGCTGTTTGTTACCCAACCCTGGAGAAGACGCTGCGGGGGGAGAAAGCTGAAAGCCTCCTTTTCAATTATTCAGCAGCCGGAGCCTCCTGCCGCCCCTGTAGGAGCCGGAGGAAGGCCCTGGCCAGAGCCCCCAGGCTGGGTCTGGCGGGCTTCGGGGGAGGGCTGGTGACAGGAGGGACAGGCAGCCTGGCCTGCAGGGGTGCTGGCGGCACAGCATGGGCCGCAGCCCCGTAGTCCTGCTCCTGTCCTCCCCGCTCCACCCCTGTGCGGGGCACACCTGTTCCTGTCCCCTTCCCGGCAGTCTCGGACTGTGCTGTGGGATGGAGGCAGTGGCGCTGGCCAGGTTCCCAGAGCCGAGGTGCGGTGGCTGGGGTAGGCAAAGGCGGGAGAAAGCCAGGCAGCTCGGCTGGTCCCTGCGTCCTGGGTAACCCGTCCAGCCCCTGTGTCTTGGGCACACATGCACTGTGCTCCGGCCCGAGAACATGCTAGCCCAGGCTGCTTCCCGTGCCAGGAATGCCCTCCCCTCTGTGCACCTTAGAGAACTCTGCTCAAGCGCCACCTCCTCTGTGAAGCCCTCCCTGACCTCTGCTGGAGGATGCGTCTCTGTGCTGCTCCCAGAGCCTCACTCTGTGGTCACCACGCTCAGCGTTGACCTTGTTCTCCCGTGACCGTTAGCTCCCTGGCCTGGTGAGGGCTGTCCTCTTTGTGTCCCCAGCGCCCAGCACAGAGCTTGGCACAAAGCAGCCATCTGTGAACATTGTCATAACCCAGCCTATATTTGCACTGACTTGTTTTTCTTACCACTGCCATCTCTGGGGACCTCGGTGGGAAATGTCCCCAGTTCTCACTCTTAACATGTCCAGACTTTGTGCGTGTCGATATTCGCAAAGGCCACATTGTCATATACTTTGCAAGCCCTGGAGTCCCGCTCTTGCCACTGCATGGACAGGAAGGACTTGCCTGGCACCTCGGCTCCTGCCCCTCAGCCCAGGGCCCAGAGCAGAGGAGCCGGATGGCAGGTCCCCAGAGACAAAGAGGCCTCAGCTGTCTACTCCCCGCAGAGGAGCCCACAGTGTAGGCAGTATCACTAAGCGAGGCCAGTGCACAGCAGTGCAGCCACAGGCCAGGGGGAGCCAGCAGATGGGAACGGCTGCGTCAGCGGCCAGTGGGGAACCCACAGACCGAGGCAGGCCGGTCTGCTAGACAGTGGGACAGAGCAGCACACACCATACTGGTCACTGGACAAAGCACAGACCGGTTTGACCCAGGAGGCACCTGTATAGACCAGGGCTGTACCGAACAAGAAGTGTTTTAGTCTCCCCTCTAACGCGCTAACGGAACAAAAGACCCCCTGCCCGGCCCAGCCCACTCTATTCCTTTTCAGGGTCCTCGGTGGCCTTCAGGGAGCCGTAGCCTTCCAGCCAGGGAGCGGACAGCTTCCCTGCGGCTGCCTGAGCTCCAGTGGAGCTTCGGGGAGGAGGAGGGGAGAATGAGAACCTGTTCGTGGCTGAGCTGTCGCTAATGGCAGGGGCTGCCAGGGAGGTGGTGACCTCCGTGCCCGGGGAGGGTCCCAGCCAGATGGCCTGGGTGAGGGGTCCTAGAGAGAGCCAGCTGGGTGTCAGGACTCCCTGCTCTCTGAGGACCCTCCCAAGCGACTGACCCTGGAGTGAAATCAGAGGGGCCCTGTGCTGTCGTCCGTTTCTATGACCTCCTTTACCTGCTTCTCCTCCCCGCAAAGATCAGACCCTCGCAGGTTCACAGCCAGGAGCTGGGCGGAGGAAGGGGCAGCTGGGTTAGAAGCTGCTTGACCAGATCTCTTTCCCCCCTTAGGCTTCAGTTTCCCCATCTGGACCAAGTGCCGGGCCTGGATGCTGGTGGGGCCGGGGTAGGGCTGGGCTCTCAGACCCTGGCAGCCCAACACTTGGTAGGATCAAAGCTGGGTGGTGATATGTCCGCCTCCCCACCCCCGGCGCTACCAGCAGGAAGGGGGTGTGCTGGACAGACAGACCAGCCCCTTCCACCCACTGGGGAGGGTGAAGCAGGGAGACAGGGCAGCTGCCTCTACTGCCCACACAATCTCATTATGGAAAATTCCCTCTATTGACTCAGCTTTAATCAGGCAGGCTGCCCTGGGCATCCCCCCAGGTTTCTGCTGGGCCGGGTGAGATCAAAGAGAGAGCCGGGCTGGGGGCTGGAGCCTTGTCTGCCATTCCCATCGATCCAGATGCGCCTCTTGTTGCTAGGCAACAGCCTCCAGTCTCTCCTGGTCCTTCCTCCCCCAGGGGCTGTAGGATCGGGCAGTAAAGGGAGAGAGAGACCCCACACTCATTTGCTAGGTCTTCCATTACCGAGCTAGAGCTCTCTGTTATGGGGCCAGGAGCCCTCCTCCTGCCCAAGAAGGGCCCCCCATCCTGGGAACTTGAGCGTCCCACCAAAACAGACCCCTTTTCTCCCCTCATATTTGTATTCCTCTCCAGAATGCTCAAAACCCACACCTCCTAAACCCCACGTAAGCACCCTATCAGGAAGGCAGGCCGGGGTTCACCAGAGAGGGGAAGGGACCCTGGGGGGTGGGGGTGGGGTGTCAGTGAAAAAGTCCAGACAAGGCTGCAGGCTGTCATCTTCCACCCCAGCGTCGGACTGGATATGGGAGCCATTTAATTTTGAGAGAATGGCTCTGAAGACAAATTCACACTCCCAGTTTTGAGTGGGTTGGCTTTTTTTTTTTTTCTCCTTTCTCCAAAACGTAGGATGCATTTCATAGTAGTTTTTTTCTTTTTTGTTTCAAGTGCTGTAATTTAAAACTGTAAGTTGTGTTTTAAAACAGACATAAAAATGTACTGTGGGTTTTGGGGGCTGTAATTGACTAAATAATGCAAATCTGATCATTTCATCATAGTTTAATATTTTGCATATCTTATCTACTCTACACTGCTCATCTTTCCCCTTAAAAACTGTGTGTACTTCACCCCCACGGCTGTTACGTGGTGACCTACTTATATCACGGCATATTTAGGATTTTGAGGCCTCTCCCCCCTCCGAGGTCTTTGCAGCCCCCGAGGATGGAAAGTTTCTCACTCTTGCCTCCGGTCCTTCATCAGACCTTTTGTAAAATGCAGCGAAGGGGGAGGGACGGGGGTGCCCTTCGCAGGTGTGAGGACCTGGACTCAGGAGTCCGAGGGCCCAGCCCTGAGGGCTGTCGGGAGACGCATGGGCCCTGGGCAGCAGCCCGGTGCCCTCGGTCCTGCCACTGCCTGTCACCTGCTCCCCCAGCTCCACATCACAGTGACAGCTCCTCTCGACTGCCCTGCCCAACCCCAGTCACACACTTCAACTCTGAGAGGCACAGCTTTCCAGGGTCCTTGACAAATGGTAGCCAATTAATGTCAATTAATCTGATTAGCCTACATAGTTAATTAAGCAGTTAATTAACAACATCATTGACAATAACCTGTGGCTCCCGAGGGATTGTGGGTGGGAGGCAGGGGGCGGGGCCCCCCTTGCTCCGGGAAGGGGTAAACCCTTAAGTTCAGACTGAGGGTGGGGGCTACCCCTGCAGCTGGTGTCCCTCTGAGTCTCCGCCTTGCTCCGCCATCAGCCCCAGAATGTTCATCAGGGCATCTGACCCCGCCCTGGCCACAAACCCTTCCCCGGCCCCTGGCCAGGGTTGGCGGGTCTGATTTCTACAAGAGGTTGAACCTCAGCTCAGCAGAGGAGAGAAAGGCCTCCTGTCTGGGAAGCTGGCCGCCCCCATCCTAGTGAGGAGTCCCTGCCTCTGCTGCCACCCCCGCCCTTACCCCAGATCACACGCCTCATAGCTTCCAACCCGACCAGAGGCCGTGGGCTTTCCCCAGCTGCACAGCAGCCCTGGAGGGGATCTGTCATCCTTAAGCCCGTCTCGCAGATGAGGAAAGCGAGCACTGGGTCGCTGCCTTCGAAGAGCTCCTCGTCTGGGCGTCACAGAACAGTGCAGCCCACCGCGTCTTAGCTGGGTGACGCTGGCGACGTTACTAACCTCTCTGGGCCAGGATCTGCCGCTATGACCCGGCTCCCCTGTAAGATGTTGTGAGGGCGGAGTCAGGACGCGTGAAGCCCTTGCAGCTGTGCCTGGCACGTGGGAGATGCCAAATGGGTGTTGGAGACGGTGACTGAGCGAGATGGAAGCGTAAACAACCGTCAGGGCAGAGTATGAAAGGGGCTGAGAAAGAGGCGGGACCGGGCACCTGGGGGCACAGGGAACAAAGCATTGCACAAAAGACGGGTGTGTGTGGGGGCTGAAGTTCAAGGAGGTAGAGGAAGACGGAAGAAGGGAACAGCATCTGCAAAGCAGTGAGGCACCGGTCGGTTCCCACGGCTGGCGTGGGCCTTCACGGGGAGCAGACCTGCGGGCTCTGCACTCAGATTCTGAACGAGGGGTCCCAGGAACCTGCTATTCGTGGACTGTTCTAGAAATACCAAGGCAGGTACTCTGCATCTAGAGACCACGGCTGCAGTGGCTCTGGGTGTCCCAGGCTAGGAGGAGCGGATTTGCAGCAGGACAGGCCTCAGGCCATGTGACCCATGTCCCGAAAGCATGCCGCCAGCCCCCGTGCGCTCCGTCTGTCCAAATCATGCTCGCCCTTCAGGCGCGACCTTCCTGAAACAGCCCCGGCCATGCGGTTACCTGCTGGAAACAGCCCTCGGCTTCTCTGCCGCCTACAGGAGAAAGGCCAGACAGTAAGGCCCCTCCCGAGACCTCCTCTCCAGCCTGGTTCTCTGTTCCTTGCGCTCTCCAGCTACACTATCCCCCACCTGGGGCTCTTTCTTCCTCCGTGTCCCTGCTCATGCTGTTCCTTCTGCCAGAAATGCCCTTCCCCGTCTTCTCCCCCTGGCAACCCTTATCCTATGGGGACTGTCTGTGAAGCTGGCTTCAAAGTCAAACAGGCAGGCCCCCCCCCCAGCACCAGTGCCCAGGCAGCCGTCAGGATGCTCCCACACAACCCATCTCCAGATGTCCACCAGCTTATGGGCCTTCTTCCCACCAGACTGAGGGCAGCTCCTTCCTTTCTCCAAAGGGCGTGGGGATGACCATGATAACTGAGCTTTCAGTTCAGAGGAGCTGCTGGGCAAATGTTTGATGAGTCTCTGCTTTTTGCTGCATGAGGAGCAAAGGGCCGAGGAGGAGAGAATTTGGGAGGCAGAGAAGAGGGCTGTTCTGGGGACAATAATGGATGGGTCACGAGGACCAAGGAGCACATGCCAGCCTATGCCAGAGAGGAAGGGGGAACGGGGCTGTGCAGAGGCAGGGCTGCCGAGTGTCCCAGCTTCCCTTCCATCCCAGAGGTCTCCTCGGGCCCCCTGTTGGGATAAAAGGTGGCTGGACCCCTCTGCCCATCCTGAAGCCCACTCCTCTAACTTGGTTCTCTGGTGCCGATGGCTGTGCCAGCAGCTGCCTCTGCCCCATGGGACTTCCTTTCTCCCTGGGTGCGCCCAGCCTGGAGCACGCACATCCACCCCTGTCAAACCTCCCGAGGCGCACCTCCGCTTCTGTCCTCTGCGGGGCTGCCCTCACCTCCTTTCTGGCCTCTCGCCTTCAATCTCCCTCCATCCTCCTCCTCCCAAAGGCAGCCAGAGTGCCCTTAAGCACAAATCTGACCATTTCGGGACATTGCTCCTAAGCTGGCCCTGACTCCCATCACTTTCCAAATAAATTCCCAGCGCTGACAGGGGTTTGAAGGTCCTTCGAGACCTGCCCTGGCTCACGGCTCCCCCAGGGCGTCCCTCTTTCCTCAAGCACACCCTCTATGTCATGGCTGCGTTAGCTCCTAGACTGTCCCCTTGGCTCGCCAGGAATTTTCATACGCCTGTGTCGTGGCCCAGCTATTGTCTGGAGCACCATGCCTCTCCCTTCTGTCTGGCACCTTCCCTGTCATTCTCCAAAGCCCAGCTTAAAGGTCCCCCTCCCAGAAGCCTCCTCTGGCTGCCCTCATCACCGTGGACATCTTAGTCCTAGCAGAACTTCAGTGGTCATTGCTGTCGGTTCCCTCTAGTCCTTTCCCACTAGTCTGGGAGCCCCTCAAAGTCAGGGTCAGGGTCTGATTCACCTCTCTGTCCCTAGTGTTCATACCAGGCCCAGAAAATAGGAGGCGCTCAGTAGATGTTAACTGTGTGGTCCCCCACACTCAAATGACCGCCACCTCCGGGCAGCGCACTGGGCTTTCTCCCTCCGCGCTTCTTCCACACTCATTGCCTGATCACTTGTCAGCGCGCACCCAGAGCAGATAGTATTATGCCCATTTCACGGAGAAGGAAACACACCTGGTTGTGGAGGTTGGAGACTAGAGGTAATCAGAGCCCAGGAGATGGGCAGCCCCCTGGTTCCCGGTTCTGAGTTCCCTCTTCCGAGGTCTGGGTGGGCCCAGGTTCTATTCCACCCTGGGGATGCATAGCACTCCCCTGGCAGCCCTGGCCCTCCCCACCTGGGTCCCTGGCCGACCCCGTCACAGGCCTCAAAGCCATCCTCCCCAAGGGACACCCACAGCCACCAGACCCCCAAGGTGTGGCCTGGCCTGGCCCGGGGGGGCGCGGAGAGGGGCGAGGTTCTCCCCTTAGCTCCCTGGCTCCCTGGGAAGCAGCTCCTGTGCACAATCCTGTGGCCACGAAAATACACCCTTTTCCTTTTTTTTTTTTTTGAAAAGTACGCTTTTTGCAGAATCTTTAAAGACATCAGAGAATTCTCACTATATTGTGGAAAACAGCATACCCCCAACAGGGCATTCCTGGTTATTTGCTGCCATGCATCATGAACACACGGACGAGGTTTTGGTAGGAAATACCCGTGTTCGCAGTGGCTATCTCTGGCTGGTGGGACCACAGATGACTTTTTTTCTTTCTTTGGTTTTTCCATTTCCCAGGTCTTACACTTGCCCAAGGATGTGCCATTCCAAAGACCAAAAGAATTTGATGAAACTGACTTTTGCTTGTCTCCATCCGAGGGAGTTTTGCGGATGGGGCTCAGCACAGGGAGGGGTCCCAGAGCCACAGGCCACATCAACCCTAGAAATCGTCAGGCCAGGGGCTCCCCGGCTCACTAAGCTTCCTGGGCCTCAGGGTCCGGCTTGCTGGGCTCAGGCCGCCCCCTAGTCCTAACTGGCCCCAGCAGGATGCTGAGGGAGCCGTGGCCCTGCCCGCCAGCTCCAGCTGGCACAGCAGCCTCTGCAGTGGGCAGGAGTCCAGGGCGGGGGTGGCAGGATGCTGAGGCCGGGATGACTGCCGAGGAAGCAGTGTCGCAGACGGATGGGCCAGCGGCTTTTGGCTATAAGGGGGGAGTCCCGGGGGTGGGGGGCTGCTCTGGAGCCAAGGCACCCATGGCCGCTGAGGCCTTTCTCCCAGGCCAGTAGGAAGCCTGGGCCTGGCTCACCTGCCTAGGCCCCCCCGAGAGCTCCATTCTGGATGACACAGAGTCAACAGGGCTTGGCCTCTGGGGAGGGAGTTTCCCCGCCCCCGTGCTCATGACCCAGAAGAGGGTGGAGGGACAGGAACCCAGAGGTGTCAGCAGGCAGTAAGCCACAGTGAAGACGTAGGCTGGGCCAGGCTGGGGTCTGGAGTTGCGGTGCCTCCCTAGAAATCGTCAGGCCAGGGGTTCACTGACCTCCCCCCTCTAGCCCCTCCTCCTCTCTGAACGCATCCTGTCCCTCGTTTAACTCCTCTCCTGCTCATCGCTCATCGGTCGCCCTCCCTTCTCCGAGTGCTGCCTTCCTGAGCCATTTCACCCACCACAGCCCTCAGTGACTGTCCTCCCTCTTCCCTTCTGTCATTAAATCCTTCCCCTTCTCTGAGCTTCCGACCTTTTCACCGAGTCCAGGTGTTGGAATTGAGAGGGAACTTCCCCATTTCTCACTCCTCCTTCCACACAGCCCGGACTACTGGCCACAATGACCCAGTCCCTCTGCAGGGCCTGGCTTCCGCTCTTTAGGGCATCAGCTGCGACGTCCCTCCCTCTCCCCGAGACTCTGATAAGCCTGCACCACCGCACCCCTACCGCTTCCCTGGATATGTCCTGGGGGATCCCGGACTTCGGTGCACAACTCTGCAGGTGTGTGGAGGGCATCTTCAGTGTCCCTGCAGGTCATCTCAAGTCTTGAGCCAGAAGGGCTCAATTCTGGCTCAGCCACAGCGTCCTGGGGTCTCTGGGTGAGCCACTGGGCCTCTCCAAACCATATTTTCACGTTTTGAGTTAAGACCCCAAGTTTGTAGTTAGGAGGGATGTGTGAATTTTAAATCTCAGCTCCATTGAATAAATCTAACCTTCTGACATTAGAGGTGAATTCTACCTCTGCTGATGGAACCACAGACTTCCTGACACATTTATGGGGCAGAAAATCTTAAGGGTTTAGTGCTAGCAGGGCCTTTGGGGGGGGGTATCATCTGGTCAAACTCCATCATTTAATGGTTGAGGACACTGAGGCCCAGAGACGGGAAGAAAAGTGTTCAAGGTCACACAAGGAGTCAGGTCAGAGATGGGTCCAGAAACAAGGTCCTTGGACACCTGTCCTGGAGCCCTTTAGTCACCTCTGTTGCTTGCCACCCCAGCCCCTGCCAGCCTACAGTGCCCTGGCTGATCCTCACCCAGGAGAGCCTGGGGAATCGAGGACAGAGTGGTATTGTGGAAGCCACACTGAGCCCCTGAGGCAGTAGCCTAGGCTTGCACCAAGACCTTGCTCTGTGACCTTGAGAAATCATGTCACTTCCAGGCTTTGTTTTGCTCCCCTGTAAGAGGGAGACAGTGGCACTTTTGGCACCAGGTTATGTGAGGATGAAAGGAGATAATGTACGTGAAGTGACAGGCCCATGGCAGGGGCTCAGAGTGCGTGCAGGAGTTCGGGAGGAGAGGGGGGCTCTCCCCATCTCCTCAGCAGCACCCCTGGCTGGTCGCCCCGCCCACAGTAAGAAGCAGGCGGAGGAAAAGTCAGTAGGCAAGGCTGACCCTAACAGTGCTGGCAGTTGCTTGAGACTGTGGCCTCATCTCGGGGGTGAGGGCAAAGCGCTCAGAAAGGAATGGGTGGCCACCAGCTTGCTGAGGTCAGCAAGCGGCTGGCAGGCAGAGAAGGTGAGCGCGGGTGCGGCAGGGAGCAGATGGGCCTGCCAGACCCACACTCCCTCTCTGGCAGGCGTGACAGTGGCGGGGGGCGGGTTGCAGTGGGGGCACCCAGCTGGACAGTTCAAAGCACATTCCACCGCCAAGTATCCCAGTGACCTTGGGGCAGTCAGCTCCTCACTGCAGTGCTGTCCTTCACCCACGCGCCTCAGGCAGCTCACCTGGAGAGCCGGCATCCCGAATCAGGAAGTGGGCATCTAGCTGGGTCTTGGCATCAAAGGGCCTGGATGGTTTACGAGCTCCACTCCTGCCCCGGGGAAGCCAGCTTGGGTGGTTTCATGACCTTGGGAAAGTCATTCAAGTCTCATTTCTGGGTTGTGAAACAGGGACACTGATGGCTTCCTTGTTAAGTTTTTGTGAGGATGAACTGAATTGACTCTAGCGTTGTGTCTGGTATGGAGCCGGGTATGGGGCCCTCAGGCGAGGTCCACCTTCTCTGGGAAGAGAAAGATGTGCTTCAAAGAGCGCTGAAAACTTTCCCACCGTTGTCCAGCTCCTCCTTAAGTTCTTTCTTGTACTTGGTTTACTAACACTTGCCCAGGATTTTATAGCTTAAAACTAGTTTCTAATCCAGCACCTGGATTATTTCTTTGCCACAGTAGATACTGCTGGTGCAATAAGGATTGGGAAATAGGCTCAGAAAGGTTAAGTGGTTTACCTGAAGTCACAGAGCTTAGCTTTGAGCCCATGTCTCTCAGACTTCAAAGTCCATGACTCCCTACCCACTCAACTCCACCTTTTAAGATCCAGTCAACTCTTTTATTCACTCTTCAAGAATTCCTCCTCCATCTCTCACAGGAGAGTAGGATGGGGCATAAAGTTAAGGAACCAAAAAGCTGGGGCTGTGTGGGAGCACTTTCTTAACCAGCGTGGTCCCATTTCTGGCTGGGGAAGGATCTGGTACCTGCTGGGGCCATGACCTTAGGATGCCCCCTGAACAGAGAAACTCTCTAAACCCTGCCCTGCTCGCTGTTAAAGTACCTGTCTTTTCTCTTGTCACAGGACAAAAGAGCAGCCAAGGCCCCCTGATGTCAGGAGTGGATGAATGAGGGAGGTCTTAGGAGAGTGAGAAGTTATGGCTGGGCTAGAGCACAGGCATCGGAGAATCAGGCCAGACCTGGGCGCTCTTCTCTTGCTCCTCCCCCGCCCCCCGCCCCCGAATCCATCCCCACAATAGACCTGCTGCCAGGAGCAGGAACTGCAGGAGGCTTCAACACTGTCCAGGCAGGAGCCCTGGGAGGGAGGAGGGAGGAGGATGCAAGAAAGAGGCTGCGTCTGTTCTCTATCCGTTTTACCAGGGATTTGCTCTAGGTTTGGTCATGCCCACTCTGAGCTCCAGAAATTCTCCCTGGACACCTGGAGAGACCACAGAGAACCCTCCTAAACTCCTAGTGGCTATTAGCTCTTCTAGGTCCTCCATTCTCTCCCCAGTGTGAGAATGGATGCCATCCTGTGTGAGACCCAGTTCTCGCTGCCAGCTTCTGCCTCCCCAGGGGCATTTGGGCAGCTGGGAAAGGGGCCAGACTGTCCCTTATGCTGCCACCCCATGCTGGACAGAAGCCCAGCTTTCAGGTGGGGGCCTGCTCCCTTCGTCCGTCCCAGAGACCAGCATCTCCACGGGGTGTCTTCATTGGTCTTTCCTTTCCCTGGGGAGCAGGTCCTTCTCCTCCGCTGGGGAGGGCAATCGGACTGCAGATGGGGGCCTCTGTAGCATCCTTACCGGCCAGGCCATGGCCATTTATGCTCGGTGAAGTCCTGCCCGTGACCCGGCAGGGTTCTTACTTTCTCCATCCTTCTCAGAGAAATGAACAGCTTTCCTCCTCTCTGTTCCCCAGGTGCCTCGCGTCCCCGACCAAACACACTAACAGTCCCCCAACACCTGCCCTCTGCTCGGGGGTCTGTGGACCCTGGGCCCCCGCTTGGCCGGGGAGGCCCACGGTTCAATCCAGCCCCAGCCCCTCTGGGAAATGCCCCCGCCCCTCCAGGGGCTCTCACCTCCCAGCTGACTGCCGCGCTCCGCCGGGCGCTGGAGCCGGGCCCTCCGGCACCGCTTGTCTGGGAGGCCTCTGGGCCGCCTCCTCGGCTCGGTTCGGCTGGGCAGGGCAGCTCCGCGGCCCCCGTGGCCCCCGCGGCCCCCGCGGCCCGGCGTCCTCCGTCTCCCCGCGGGCGCCGCTGCCGATTGCTGAAATGCTGGACAGCGCACCACCATGGAGGCGGCCTCCCTGCTCGCTCGCCGGCCAGAGCGGCCCGGTGCCTACATCGCCCTCTACAGGCCTGGAGGCCACCCGCCGCTGAGGCGATGGACAGGGCGTTGGGGGCAGGAGCTGCCACTGCAGCGTGACCTGTTCCACGCCTTACGGGGCGGGGGGCAGGTAGGCGCCTGGGGCAAGGGCTCCCGCTGGGATACCCGCCTGTCTTCGTGCATCCTGGTGGCCTGAGCGAAGCCAGGCGGGGTGGTGGGAGACATCTCAAGGGGAGCGGATTTTGAGAATGGAATCGCCGAACTTTAGTGGTGCTGCCTTGGCTGTCTGGAGTCCTAAGTTCAAGTTACCCTTTGGTTATTCTTCATGGCCTTGGGTAGCCTGTTACCCTGCAGCTCCTGCCTCCATTTCCTTGGGTGGACAATGAGCCCGCCCCCGAGTGGAGGGGACTCAGGGTGGGGAGGGATCTGCGAGGAGGACTGGAAGCACAGAGATCTCTGCCTAGTGGAAAGGGGGACAGGGACGTTAAGCAAGGCCTTTGCCTGGAGCTGCCAGTGGTGTCCCCATGGCTGTCTCAGGAAGCAGGGCTGGAAGGGCCAGAGCAGGCCCGAGGCGGGGCAGGTACTAGGGTAAGGGGAGTGAGGCACCTGGGGCACAGATGATAAGAAGGCCTTTGCCTGAGTGTATATTGTGAATCTCTGTGGGTTTATGTGTGTGCGTGCCTGTATGTAAATCTCTGTGTCTGTTTCTGTATTCCTGTCTGAGAATCGGCGTCTGGGTACCCTTCCCCCCTCCCCCGTCCTCTCCCCTAAGCTTCTTCCCCTGCATGTGTCTTGGAATGTATGTTGGGGTGAGTGTGTGTGTGTGTGTGTGGTTGGGATCCTGGCATCACAGCCCATTGGGTCTGCAGAACAAAGCTTCGGGTGGGGGAGAGGGGTGGGCTGCAGCTGCTGCTGCCGTTACTGCAGCCCCATAGCCCCAGGAGTGAGTCCTCTGCTGGTCTCCTGCCTTCTGGCTGCATGAATATTTCATATGCTGGGGCCTTGAGCCGGCCTGGCCCCCGTGTTTGCTCCCCCTGTCTGGGAGGGGCCTCCCAGGGCAGAGCAGGGCGTAGGCGATCAAGCCGGGAGAGGGGTCCCTGGAGGCCCCGCGGGCCTCTCCTTGCTTGGGGAGCTGTGGCTGGGCAGGTGGCGGCGAGGGGGTGGAGGAGAGCCGAGGAGACACAGGCCCGCAGCATCCTCCCCGAGTGAAGCCCCTCCCTTATATGAAATCAGTTTAGTTTTGGAAACCTCACCTCGCTGATCTGGTTCCTGACCAGCCCCAGCCTCAGCTCTGTTGGGGACCAGCGCCTGGGAACACCCAGCTGCACACACCTCCTCTGTCCTCCCCTCGGCTGCCTTTGCCTCCCTCGATCTGGCTTCACAGTGGGACCTGCTTTAGGGGAGAAGGGGAGAGGGGCCTGCAAGCTGGCTGCCGGCAACCCCCCCCCCCCCGCCTTGGGCCCTGGTTCTACCAGAGCGGGACGGGGGAGCCCTGGAAGCCTAGGCAGCCACTCAGCCCCAGCAGCCCCGTCACCCCCTGCGCCCCCTCCCTCGCCCTGTTTCTGAGGAATGGACCTCTCTCTTGGTCTCCCCACCAGCCTGCCAGTTTTCCAAAAAGAGCTTCTTTCTGTGTGTTACTCATTTCAACAAATGGCATCACCATCTGCTCTGGTTTTTCTCCACTTGCCCCTCTGGCCCGTTCTCATCCTTCTGTGCCCTGCTCAGGGCTTTGGGAGGCTGACCTCTGCAGACCGATGACCAGGGTTCCTTTGCTTTTGGCCTCTGGTTAGGGTCATTCAAGGCGAAGCATGCCCAGGAGAATGAAGGGTGGGCGGAGAGAGAATGCAGGCGTTTGCTCCCCTGCCGCATTCCTCTCCAGCTCTGGTCCGGTGGCCCTGCGCCCACGGCTCCCTTCTTCTGGTCAAGCCCTGGCATTCAGTTTGCTCCCTGTGACACTTCAAGCCTAGAGGTGCTAATGATTCCTGCTGTTAGAAGGCTCTGGGTGCTTCTCAGTTCCCAGACCAGGGATTGAACCTGGGCTGCAGCGGCAAAAGGGTTGAATCCTAACCATTAGACCACCAGGGAACTCCCCTCTGGGTGTGTCTCCATCCCCACCCCCATTTCTGTGCACAGTCCCCTCGTCAAGCTCTCGGCAGTTACACCTTTGGAGGGGCTGTTGACTTCCTTCTGGGTCCCAGACCCAGGCACCCTCAGTCTCTTAGACCAGTCTCCAGGTCAGAGCCCTGTGAGTCCTTGAGCCCTCCAGTTGCCCCTTCTCCCTGCAGACCTTCCAGCTCCTGGACCCCTGCCTCTTCCTCACCCGCAGGTGTCTATCCTGCCCCTGCCTAGTGCCTGCTCCCCCCGCGCCCACTCTCCCCCGAGTACATCTCTCCTCCAAGGGCACTCCGTCGATAACCTCGTAACACAGCACCTCCCAGCCCAGCGCTATCGTTCCCTCTTTTTCTCCTTGAAAAAAAACTTCTTGTGGTAAAATATTCATGATATAAAATTGGCCCTTTTAACTAATTTAAGTGTTTACATTTCAGGGCCATTAAGTACCACTCACCCAGTCCCAAACCCTCCCCCGGCCACTGGCACCCACGTTCTACGCTGTCTCTGTGAATCTGATCTGTCAGCTCTGGGGACCTAATATAAGTGGGATCACACAGTATTTGTCTTTTTGTGACGGGCTTATTTCACTCAGCATAATGTCCTTAAGGGTCTTCCCTGTCAAGGCCTGTGTCAGAAGGTCCTTCTTTTTTAAGACCGACTATTCCATCGTATGGGCGGACCACGTTCGGTTTATCCATTCACCAGTGGACATTTGGGTTGCCTCCACTCCTGGGCCATCGTGGGTGATGCTGCAATGAACACGCATGTACAAATGTCTGTCTGAGTCCCTGTCAGTTCTTTTGGGTAATACCCACAAGTGGAATTACTCGATTATATAATTCTGTTTAATTTTTTGAGGAGCTGCCATACTGTTTCTCGTGGCAGTGACAGCATTATAATTCCCATCGGCAGTCACAAGAGTTCCATCTTCTCCACATCCTTGTCAGTCCCTGCTGCTTTCTGCCATCGTTGTTTATCAGCGCCACGCTAAGAGGTGTGAAATAGCGTCTCCTTTTGGTTTGTATTTTCACTCCCCGATGACCGTGATGCTCAGCATCTTTTCATGGGCTTCTTGCCTATTGATCTGCCTTTTTAGGGGACCCTCCCTTTTGGTTTATCTTATCACCACTTGTCATATTACTCATCCACTTGTGTTTTGTCCTGCTCTCATCCTATGGACCTTGAGCTCCCCGAGGGCAAGGCCTTTGCTTGCTGCTGTCGTCCCAGCTCCAGCACATAGTAGGTGCTCAATAAAAATTTGTTGATGGAATGTCTGCATTCTCCCCTTGATGCTTTCTCCCTCCACCTCTGCCTGGCCTCGCCAGGCAAAATTATGTTCCTCTTGCATTCTGCTGTTTGTGCTATGAAAACAGTAATGCTTGAATAAGCTTTTTCAAAGTAGATCCAGCGTCTAATGCTGAGCCCTGCACCTGGAGCGGATTCGTGATTTCCCGTTCTCCCGCTTAGCCAGACTCATTTGCCTTCCATCTGGCCCTGAATTTGGCGTTGCCCGCCTCCCCTGTCTCCTCCCCACCAACCCCTCATCCCTTGCTGGCCTTTGCAGTTGCTGTTCTTCCACCCTTAATGCGTCTTACTACTTCCCCTGTCTTTCAACACCCAGCCCCAGGGGGAGCTCCCTCTCCTGGCGCTCACCCCCCCACCCCAGGATGCCTGATCTCCCCTCTGTCTGACGGCCTCATGGCCAGAGGCAAGAGCAGGAAAGAGCCTATGATGAGAGGCCAGGCCTAGCCAGGCTGGGTGCTTCACTCGCCAGGGTTCCCAAGCCCAGAGAGTGGCTTACAGTGGCTTGACCTCAGAATCGGCCCCGCCCTTTCCCTTACCCTGCTCTGTCTCCGCCGCCTTCTCTCTGTGCCAGCTCATGTCTAGAATGCGAATTCCAAGAAGGTGGGGCCGCATTGTGCCCATCTTCTCTCTCCCACACTGGCACGGAGGAGGCAAGAGCCATCATCGCTGCTTGTTGAACTGAGTTGTCTGGTTTTCTATCTGTCTCCAAGCTGTTCTCTCTTCCCCATCTCCTATGTATATATATATATATATATATATATATATATATATATATATATATATATGTATATATATATATATATATATATATTTTTTTTTCCTCTCCACTCCTCAAGCATCGACTCCTCGCTTTTTCTCTGCCTCTGCCTTATCTCTTTGCATTTATCTTTCTGTAGGATGTGATGTAGGCACGCACCTGGGGGCACTTGGCCTTGGAGTCAGTCTGTTTCTTCTGACACTTCTCAAAGTGTTTCCTCCACCCTCTGCATCGGAACCACCTTAAGTGCTTGTTAAGTGTCTTGGTGTCTGGGCCTCTCTCCAGACCCACTCTAAGGATTATCTACCGCTGCGTAACAAACACTCCGAGACTTAATGACTCAAAGCAACCACCTTTTTGTTATATGTCACAAGTTTGTGGTCAGAAATCTGGGTAGGGCTTGGCTACTTGACTTTTCTGCTACCTGAGGCATTAAATAGATTCACTCGGTGGCTTTCAGCCGATGGATGAATTGCGGACAGGAAGGTCCAGGATGCCTTCATTCACAGGTCCAGGGCCCTGGTGGGGATGGCCGGTGGGCTGGGGACGGCGTGACTTCTCCTCGGGGCTGTCTCAGGCCTCCCCATGTGGTCTCTGGCAGAGATGTCAGACTTCTCACATGGCAGCCCAGGGCTTGGAGAGCAGGTGTTGTAGAAGAGAGGAAGCAGAAGCTGTGACTCTCTGAAGGGCTCAGAAGGCGCAACATCACCTTTCCATATTGGTCAAAGCAGTTACAGGAGCTCCCTTGTGGCTGAGTGGGTCAAGGATCTGGCATTCTCACTGCTGTGGCCTGGATTTGATCCCTGGCCCCAGAACTTCCAGGTGCTGTAGGCATGGCCAAAAAGACAAAAAACGAAAAACGAAAATCAGGAAGCAGTTACAGGGCCTGCTCCATTTAAAGTGGTGCTTCCTGGAGTCCCCTTGTGGCACGGTGGGTTAGGAATCTGGTGTCATCACTGCTGTAGTGTGGTTTGACCCCTGGCCTGGGAAATTCCACATGCTGCAGGCGTGGCCCAAAATAAATAAGTAAATACAGGGGTGCTTCCTCACTCACACCCGAAGGTGGGGGACAGGGTCTCGCCTCTTGTTGGGGGAGGGGCATGTACCCTCCCACAGCTACCAAGTCCCGCCGTTTCGGGCAGACCCGCGATCATGCTCCTGAACTTGAAGAACTGTGCCCTCATCTGCCCTAGAACTTATACTGCTCATCCCCTGGGTTGCTCCTTTGCCTCAGGGCTGCTGGAACAATCTGGGAGCATCTTAAGCTGAGTCCAAAGCGGGGAGAAGGTGTGACTGACCCAGCGGGAGGAGTGGGGTCTGGAGTCAGACCCAGGCCCGAAGCCCACATTTGCTATGTCGATAGCGGTTGAAGCCTCACCGAGCCTCAGTTTTCCCACCTATAAAATGAAGTGAGTGGTACCCACCCCGAGGGCTGAGCTCCCTTTCTAATGGTCTCATGGTCACGGCCTGCAGCAGGCCGGTGATGTCGGTGAGGCCGGTGATGTCCTGGTGTCTCTGTCTGGAAAATGACAAAACCTGGGTGTTGGGGTCCTGAGGCCTTAACCGTTCACTCTGGGCCCCGGCCCAAGCTGTCAGCGGTCCCCCTCCTGTGGTCCTGTCTCCCGGCCCCCTTTCGTTTTGCCTGGGTGCCCCCTCGGAGCCCAGGGGCCACGGTGCCTCCTTCCCTCCGTGCCTCGCTGCCTGGCGCACCCCCGGCCTCCCGCTCTCTCTTTTCCTCCCCTCCTCCCGACACATCACTCTCTCACTCTGGCTGCAGAGCCTGGGAAATTGAGGAGTCCCTTGTGGCAAGGCTGACCTTGAAGCAGATCTTTAATAAAGAATGAGCAGACGTGGCGGCTTCTCCCGGCTCCGTCCGCTTTCCTCCCCTGCACGCCCCTCCTCCCTCCAGCCCGGGCTCGCCTTTCCTTCACCTGTAAATCCACCACAGGGGCCGCTGCTCTGGGCTAAGCATTGCCCTCATTACGGTCCTTTTATTATTTATTTTAAGAAATTGTATTAAGTGGAGTTCATGTTGTGGCTCAGCTGTAACGAACCCGAACAGTATCCATGGGGATGCGGGTTCAATCCTTGGCCTCGCTCAGTGGGTTAAGAATCCGGCGTTGCCTTGAGCTATGGTGTAGTTTGCAGAAGCGGCTCGGATCCTGCATTGCTGTGGCTGTGGTGTAGGCAGGCAGCTGCAGCTCCAATTCGAACCCTAGCCTGGGAACTTCCATATGCCGTGGGTGCAGCCCTAAAAATACACACACAAAACAATTTGTATTAAGTGTAGTTCATTTACAATGCTGTGTTAATTTCTGCTGATTCAGTTTTTTTTTTTTTTTTTTTAATGTGTGTGTGTGTATATACATATATGTATTCTTTTCCATTCTGGTTTATCACAGGCTGTTGAATACAGTTCCCTGTGCTGTATAGTAGGGCCCTGTTGTTTATCCATCCTGTAGATAATAGTTTGCCTCTGCTAATCCCAAACTCCTGATCCTTCCCTCCTCCACCACCCCCTTGGCGACCACAGCTCTGTTCTCCTATATCTGGGAGTCTGTTTTGTTAGATAGATATGTTGATTCGTGTCATATTTTAGATTCCACCCGTGAGTAATATATGGTATTTGTCTTTCTCTTCCTGACTTACTTCACTTAGTGTGGTAATCTCTAGTTCCACCCATGTTGCTGCAAATGGCATTATTTTGTTCTTTTTTATGGCTGAGTAGTATTCCATTGTATATATGTACCACATCTTCTTGATCCACTCCTCTGTCGTTGGACATTTAGGTTGTTTCCATGTCTTGGCCATTGTGAATAACGCTGCTATGAACATAGGGGTGCATGTATCTTTTTGAATAATAGTTTTGTCTGGATAGGTGCCCAAGAGTGGGACTGCTGGATCATACGGCAACTCTATTTTTAGTTTTTCTGAGGACACTCCATACTGTTTTCCATTGTGGCTGCACCAGTTTATATTCATAGGGTCCTTTGGAGGGTGCACGTCCCTGGGCTGTGGGAGTGTGAAGGAAAGGAGCTTTTGCTGGGATGGTGGAGGGAATGGGGGAAGCGGTACAGGAGAGGAGAGCTGTGCTCTGAGGCTTTGGGTCCTGCCTGCCTCTGCCTAGAGCCTTACTTGAGAAACCTCCTCCCCACCGAGGCCTCACAACCGTCTCAGTGGTTCAGCCCTTCCCCTGGCCCAAGGCCATCTTGGGCTGGAGTAGGGGGCTGTCGTCAGCAGCCTAAGCCTTACCTGCCTGGAGGACTTGGAACCAAGTCTCCCACACCCAGGTCCCACTCGGCCTGGGTGCAGGAGTGAGAAGGCCCCACGCTTTGAACACCCTGTATCCCAGCCACTGAGTTCATCCTCACCACCTCTCATCCTCGCGGTGAGCCCCTGAGCTGGGGATCACTGTCCCGTCTCACAGATGCTGACACTGAGGACCAGAGAGGTTCAGCCACGCAGCCCATAGGGGACCTGGCGATGACTCGAGCCACCATCAGTCTGGCCCAAGCCAGGCCTGCTCCTGAACCACTGGCCTCAGAGCTGGGCACAGTCTTATCCTCCATCCTGCTCCTGCCTGGGCACCCCGAGGCTGCTTCCCCGAGGCTGGGACTCACCCAGACCCTCCAACGTGGGCCCTGTGGGAGGAACAGACCTCCTAGAACCAGGCCACCCAGGCTTCATCTCCCCAGTGGATCCTCTTTTCCCTTGGACCTTTTGGGACCCCAGCGCCTAAACCCCCTCTGAGCTGCCCACATGGTGGGTGTGACTGGCTGGCCCAGGCACTCCGCTCCTCGGAGGTCTTACAGAAGGTGCAGACGTGTGGATAGATGGTGTGCACAGAGGGCTGCACACAGTGTGTGTCAAGGGCCTGGGGAATAAATAAGTGAGTGAATAGCTCAGTGAATGAATTTGCAAATGAATGAATGAATGAGAAGTCATTCAAACGGATACATAAAGGAGACACTGAGTCAGAGAACTCCGCCCACCAGGCCAGGTAGAGAGGCCGAGTGAAGAGACTGCGTCCTCTGTGGGCTCTCCCCCCCCACCCCCGCCCCCGCCACTCTGTGAGGCCCACTGTGACCGAGATGCCCACCCAGTGTCCGTGCTCCCCTTCCAGTCTCACATGGGAATACCCATCCAAGGGCTCCAGCTCCCAGCTCCCTGCACGCGGACAGACCAGGTGACCAATTCTCACCGATGGTGTGTAGGCAGAAGTGATGTTTCCGTGGAGGAGGCACCCAAGAAGCAGGTGTGCCCTTTCTCCCCTCCCTGCCCATTCACCGGCAGGATATACAGGACTTCAAGGCCCTGGGGAGGGAAGAGGGAGCCGCAAGATGGAAGGAGCCAGGGGCCCTGCGTCCTCACTTGGAGGCGAGCTGCCTGCAGACCAGCATGCCAGCCTAGCACTGTTAGAATGAGAAATAATAATTAGTGATAAGCTACTGAAATTTTAGAATTTGTTGATTATAGCTGCGAGCATTGCCCTGACGGACACACTCACAGAAGCTACTTATGCACTGCCAGGCTGTGGAATTAGCCCCGAAACATGCAGATGGAGGCTGTGGAGACGCTCGAGACAGGCATCTGTGATGAGGGCCTGTCAGGTCCTCCATCCTTTGCCTGCTGGTGGTAGAGACAGCATGATGCCTCACACCTCTCCCGTTCAGGGGGGAGTAAATGTTGCTGCAGGGTTGGGGGAGGGACTCGGGTACTGGGGTTAAAAGCAACTAATTAGACAAAACTAATCTACAGTATTTCAAGTCAGGAGAGTGGTTATCCTTGAGGGGCGGTGACTAGAAGGGGTACGAGGAAGGCTGGTAAGCTTGTTTCTTGCTCTGGATGCTGCTTCATGGCTGTGTTCACTTTGTGAAAATTCATTGAGCCGTATACGTATGATTTCTGTACTTTATGTTTTTTTTTTTTTGTTTGTGTTTGCTTTTTAGGGCCGCACCTGCTACATATGGAGGTTGCCAGGCTAGGGATCCAATCAGAGCTGCAGCTGCCGGCCTAGGCCACAGCCACAGCAATGTGGCATCCTTAACCCACTGAGCGAGGCCAGGGATCAAACCCACAACCTCATGGTTCCTAGTCAGATTCGTTTCCACTGTGCCACAATGGGAACTCCCAACTTAATGTTGTATTTTAATAAAAAAAATTTAAGTGCCCAGGAGAGGGAGGGTTAGGGAGAAGAGACAATAAGTCAAAGACGACAAGAGGATGTCAGGAGAAGGACAAAGGAGCAGGGTGGTGGGGCAAGGGGCAGCCACCGCAGCCTGGGCTGTGCCCCTCACTTCTTTCCTTGGCAGGTCCCATAAGCCCTCATCATCCACCCGCCATCCCTCCATCCCACACAGGGCACCTGCTGTCTCCAGGTCCAGGAAGAGGCCAGGTTGTCACAGGGGGTAGGTGCCCTGGCCTGGGGACCCTCATCCCCAAGGAGTGTGCGGTGAGCTCTTCTTAAAGTCCTGGGGCACCACACCCGGGTCCCCGCGTACTGACAGGGACGGTGCAGGCAGGGAGGGGTTGCGGCTGCAGAGATGGGAGCTGAGGCTGTCTTGGAGGCTGTGACCCAGTTCCATCTCCAGCATCCATCTGTCAGCAGAAGTGATCCCAGTCACCTGAGCCCACTGTCACGTTCGCAGGGCACACACACACCAGACACCCGCACAGCCCAGTCTCACACATATCCCGTACACACACCGCATGCCCAGGCCCCACTCACGTGCCATATCCACTTGTACACACACACACCTGTGAACACTGTTACCCGTCTATACCCAGACGACCCAAACCTCAGACACACATCACACAACTCCTGGGATGCACAGCACACTCACTCCCGCATCAGCTCGGCCCCACGCTTGTGCATCTGTGCATCACAGCAACGCAGCAGACCCCGGGATGTAGACGGCTTGCCTGTAGCAGGGATCCCCGCACTGAACACGTTCCCCAGGCACCCAGAGGCAGGAGGGGAATTAATTCCTTGGTGGGGGGGGTCTCTTTTGGGGGGAACCCAGGCCCCGTCGCTTCATGGGCCCTTTCCTGGCTGTTCAGTGGCCCAGAGCCCACCCGGAGCAGCCGTCAGTGAGCCGGGGGCGGGGCTGGGAAGCTGAGGCTGCTGGGAGCCGCTGGGGTGCTCGAGGATCTGGTACTGGACCAGCCTGAGCCTGCCGGGTCCGACCGTAGTGGGGAGAGGGCAGCTGGCTTGGGACAGACTGTGTGTGGGACGGGCTGTCTGTGCGGGACGGGCTGTCTGTGCGGGACGGGCTGGCTGTGCGGGACGGGCTGGCTGTGCGGGACGGGCTGGCTGTGCGGGACTGGGAGAGCAGGTTGCTTGGGAAAGGCCCGCCCGGGTGTGTGCACGCACGCAGAGATGGGTATAAATACGACGTGTTTAATTGCACACTTCCAAAAAGCCTTCCTCTTTCTCCTCGCTCCAGCCTTGCTTTAATTAGCCCTCCAGGGACCCCAACACGCTGAACTGGCTTCCTGAGAGGAGGCCAGGTCAGACAAAGCCCAGGCTGGCCCAGCCCTGCCTGGGGGGGCCCCACATTTGCTCTGCCTGGGGCTGCCCTCTGCACCCATGCTTTCTCACCTCTGGCTCCCTTCTGGCCTGGCCGGAGCCCTCCTCCCGGCAGCCCACCCCAGACCCGGACACTCCCATGAGCCCCAGGAGGCCCTGGGCTCCAAGCGGGGAACATGGCAATTCAGGCTTCATTTATTGAGCACCTACAGTATGTTGTGGTCTTTATATCCTTAATCCTCTCAGCAAGCCTGGGGATGGGCATAATCATCTCCATTTACCAGCGCGGAAGCTGAGGCCCTGAGGGGCAGGAGTTGGGGGCAGGACTGAGGTCTGGGGTCTGGACTGAGGTGACCCCTGGTTGGCCCTCAGCAGCCTCATCTCCCAGGCTGTCTTTCTATACCACTCCAGCCCCGCTGGACTCTTCCTTCTGGAAGGCTCTGTTGCACTGGGAAGCATGGAGTTAAATTCGTAGTGTAGAATGATGCCACTGAAACTCCAGCAATTCCTGCTCTATCTGCACATTTTTGCTCCTCTGGGTACTTTCTGTGCTACTATTAACTCTTTCTTGAAATCAGTTCCTGCTTGTCCTCAGCCTTGTCTGGGCAATGCTGCCCAGGTTGTGACTGGCTTGCTGTGCTGGTTTCTGACATTGAGACACTTGTCACAAGAAATGTCCTCAGTCATATCAGGGCCTCTTGGGGAGGCCTGGGCGGTGGCCTCTGCCTATGTGCCGGGACCCTCCCGCTGTCCTCAGCGTCCACCCACCTCCTGCCCCTGTGGCAGCTGCTGGGACGGTCCCCCACCCCCCGCAGCTGGCTGATGACCCTGCCCCTCCCCCACAGGAAGTGCCCTGGACTGGGGTCTGCGCAGGCGTTGTGGGGACTCACAGCCCACCCATCCATCACCACCTGTAAGGTCACCTGACTGCAGCCTCAGTTTGCTAATTGTCCCACGTTGTCCCCGTGCCCAGGAGGTGCCTGGCACAGAGGTGCTGTCCCGCAAAGGGGCCTAAAGCTGCACAGGCCCCTCCCTGCTCTCCCGTTTGTAACCGAGGCATCTGCACAGCTGTGAGACGGCAGATGCAGAAGGTTCCGGGTGAGGACAAGCTGTTCTGTGGGGCAAACAGGCACTGCCTGGTCTGCTCCGCGGGGCAGTGCGAGGGGCTAGAGGGTCCCGCCGCCCCTCTTTCCTGAGGCCAGGCAGGCAGTCCAGCATCGGTCACTGCTCTCCAAGCTTACAGTGCCGCCGCCGAGACCTGCACACACACCCCGCACCCAGAATCACCCCCGCCCGTGGAAGAAGCGTGTCCCGTCAGCCCCATCTCAGCCAGCCAGCCCGCCTCCGTCCCTGGCAGGAGGGGGGTTAACCTAATTAAGGTCATGCGTCTGCCGGGCAAGAGGCTCTGAGCCCGGCTGGGAGCACGTCAGCTCCAGCGGGGGCCTGGGAGGGAGAGCGCAGGGCCAGAGGAGTTATTTTTAGGCCACGGAGGGGGAGTTCGTAGTGGAGCCGGGCTGGCGGCTTTGGGAGGAGGGGGCTTCCCAGAGGGACGGAGGCTTCGGCTCGGGGCGACGAGGCAGCCTGGCTGTGGCCTCTCCTCGGAGGGACCAGGCCAGCCCAGGGCTCCAGGTCCTGCGAAGGAGGGGAGGGGACCGACAGAAGGAAAGCGGGCCTCGCCAAGACTTCCTGCCGGAGTTGGCCCACTGGGCTGGGTGGCCAGCCGGGAGAACGCGAAATGGGTCTGAAGTGGGCAGAAGGCTCTGTGTGATCTGACAGCTCCTCCCCCACCCCACAGACAGACAGATGGACAGACAGGGTGGCAGCAGGGCAGGGCGGTGCTTCTCCATCAGGCCTTGAGAGCCGCTGAGCAGGGCCAGGTTCAGTGACTTCCCCAGGGCACAGCAGCCGCTCTGTGAATAGCCGGTCCCCTCCCTTCAGGCTCCTGAAATGGGGTTCACGCTCCCGCACCCTCTATGAGTGCACCCAAGATCCTGTCTCCCAGCAGGGGGCACAGTGGGGAACGCCTCCAACTCCCAAAGCAGCTGAGACCTGAGAGCATGCGGAGCCAGGACTGGAATCCAGGAGCTTTTGACTTCAAGCCTGGGGTCTTTCTGCCTCAGCCCCGGAGCCTCTGTGCCCAGCGCAGCTGGTCAGTGCACGATGGGTTAGGTAGAGGCAGAAAGCTGGTAGTAGGTGCGGCACCCTGTGAAGGACGAGGGCTGCTGGGCTTGGGGTCCAGCGGCTGAGGCTCCCACCCTGCACTGCTGCTCACGCTGCATGGCCTCGGGCAGGACACCTGCATCCGCAGAAGCGGCGGTACGGGTGGTCGCTGCCTGAAATGCCAAGACCCACGCCTAGATACGGGGAGTGGGGTTGGAGGGTGGGGTCAGTTCCTAACACGCTTGAGAAAGGTGGTTATTTGATTTTCAGTTTCACAAGAGATAGTCACTGTGCATTCTGACTGCCGTTAGCGGGGACTTCTCATCATGCAACATTTCACTACACCAAGTGCCTTAGTTCGCTGGGACCGCCCTGACCAAGCACCGCAAACAGAGCAGCTTAGGAGTTCCTGTCATGGCTCAGCAGTTAGCGAACCCGACTAGCATCCATGAGGACACGGGTTCGATCCCTGGCCTTGCTCAGTGGGTTAAGGATCCAGCGTTGTCATGAGCTGTGGTGTAGGTCACAGATGCAACTTGGATCCTGTGTTGCTGTGGCTGTGGTGTATGCCGGCAGCTGCAGCTCCGATTGGACCCCTAGCCTGGAAACCTCCATGTGCTGCAGGTGCGGCCTTAAAAGACAAAAAGACCAAAAAACAAAACAAACAAACAAAAAACAAACAGAGCAGCTTAAATAACACATATCCTCCTTTCAGAGTTGTGAGGCCAGGACTCTGAGATCCAGGCATGGGCAGGGCTGGTTCCTCCTGAGGGCTGTGAGGGCGGGTCTGTCCCGGCCTCTCCCCTGGTTTCCCATGTCTGGCTGGCGACCTTGGTGTTCCTTGGCTAGTAGATGCATCAGCTCGTCTCTGCCTTCATCTTCACCTGGCGTTTTTCCTGTGCCTGGTCTGTGCCCATGCTTCCCCTTTTGACAAGGACACTTGGTCTTTTTTTTTTTTTTTAAAACACTTTTTTTTTTTTTTTGTCTTTGGGGTTGAATTAGAGCTGTAGCCACCGGCCTATACCACAGCTACAGCAACACCAATCCGAGCTGCGTCTGTGACCTACACCACAGCTCATGGCAATGCCGGATCCTTAACCCACTGAGAGAGACCAGGGACCGAACCCACCACCTCATGGTTCCTAGTCGGATTTGTTTCCCCTGAGCCACGAGAGGAACTCCCCTTTTTCTTTTTTTTTCCCTTTTTTCTTTTTTTTTCTCTTGGTCATTTTGATTAGGGGCTCAACCACCTCCAGTGTGACTTCATTTTAAACTAAAAATGAATCTTATTTGGATCTTATTTCCAAATAAGATCACATTCTGAGGCGCTGGGGGTCAGGACTCTAACATATGAATTTTTAGGGACACACTTCAACCCATGGTACGGAGCACATGAAATTAGAGCCGAGCTGCCCTCCACACGGCGCACGCTCAGGGCAACCCCTTTCCGGATTCGAGACCTTGGAACCACGCTCACTGACATGTACCGTTCAATGCAGATACATCTGGAGGAGTTTGGTTGCTGTTTTTTTTTTTTTTAATGGTATATAGACTCATATAATTCCCATTTGTTTTCATTTAATAGGTTGTGAGGTCAGATCAGTGTGTTATTTGTCAGCTGTTGCTTTAGGCAGGAAGGTGGGGTGGGTGAAACTGCCGCGAAACCACCCCAAAGCCCAGTCTGGACCTTTACCCGGACTGAAGCATGGTTGGGGTTCAGGCTGTGCCGGGCACAGACAGCTTGTCCCCCAGGGATGCTTTCCCGCTCTGCAGCAGGGGCGTCGCTCCATGGTGGTACTGAAATATTTAGCCATTGGCTAGTGGGTTTGGGAGATGCCTGCTGCCAGGCAGTGCCCCTCACTATGGGGAGGCCCAGGGGGCCCCATGGGCGGGGCCTGCAGGCTGGCGCAGCAGCTGTTGATTAGTCGGTCCAGGTATTTCCCAACCAGGTCAGCTGTACTGGTACAACCAGCCAGAGATCACCCCAAGTGGCCCTGCCTTTCAGCACCTGCTTCTGGGTGACCCTGTTTGGTTTATAAGGGGATTTAATTAAGCATCTAGAAGACAAGGGAAAAAGAACACATTCTGCAGGGTCAGCTCTGGCTGCTCTGTGGAGTTTGTCCCAAGCAGTGAGCCCACGAGCTCAGGACAACAGGCAGGAGAAGGATGTGGGTGGCTTCTGAAAGTGGGTTAATTGAAGAAAGCCATCTCAAGCCCTAGGGGATTAGAAACTGGAGATGTCCAGAAAGTGCTGTCCAGGAACTCGGAGGCGAGCACCGGTAGGCCCCCAGGCCAGGCCCCTTGCAGGGCCTGATGGAGGAGCCGCTGCGGGTATCCGAAGGTCTGGGGCTGGCCCTCCTGGCCGCCCAGCAGTTTCTGTCCACCCTGAGTTTGGGTTACTGACTGCCCTGCCCCCTCGGGGTGTTGGCCGGAGGGGCCTGTCCTCGCTCAGGACACGGGAGCAGGAGGAACCCGCGGTTACCGGTAACGGAAGTGGGAAGTCATCCTCTGACGCCTTGGAGGGCGGTGGCCTTGAGTCTCGGGCAAGGCTAATGGGGGGGGGGAGGGTGTTTTCTTCTAGAACCCCTCTCCCCACCTCCTTTTGTGTCTCCGCCCACCTTCCACAGGCCTCCCTGGACTGACTCCCACCTCCACCACCCTGTCCTCAGGCAGCTGCCCCCTCTCGCCTGGGTGAGCAGACTGGGCAGGGAGCAAAGCTGATCCTCCATCGGTCCCCTGACCACAGTCCCCGGACCCGAGCTACCGCACCAGCCTCCAGCTCCCTCTGCAGGCAACTTGAGAGAACTGCACAGGAGGTTTGGCCTGCGGCCCGCGTCGCTCCTGAGAGGTCAGGGTCATTCTGGGTGCTGCTGTCCCCCCCTCTGCCTTAGCGGTAGTGACGCAATACTCTACTTCCTTATAATTGCTGTGTCTACCCAGCACTTCAAGGGCAGCTTCTTTGCAGGACGGGCTCTTTGGCCGCCTAATTACCCTTGTGCAGGCGCCAGGATGCTGGGGACCCCGGCCTCCTGAGGACTGGCACTTGGCTTCCCCCCACAAGGGCTCAGCCAGCTCATTACGGTCGTCAACACCATCCGCTCAATCCTCGGGTTTTTGTTCCCTGCTGAGGGGGCAGGAGTTGTGTCTAAGGCAGGGGTGGCAGCCAGTTCCCGGACTGGGCGGGGTTTAATTGGAGCGGGAGAGCGGGTGCCTGGTTAGTTTCACCCACCCTGCCAAGGGGCTGGTGGACGGTGGGAGAGAAGGGGCTGAGAGACGCTGGCTTTTCCTCCATGTCCCTGTCATCCTGCTCTCACACACTGACACCTCATTTAGGGTCCTTGGCCCCTCTGTCACCACATCTTTCCTTGTCCTTCCCTCCACCCACCTTGTCCTTTCATCAAGGTCATCACCTGGACCACAGTCTTTGTAAACAAGCCTGCTCCCTGTTCCCACTGCCACAGGACAGGGTCCCAGCTCTGCAGCTTGGCACTCGACCCCTCCCCCAAGGAGTCCACCTCTCCTTCAACACTCACTGATCCTCAAACGCATCTTGGGTCCACCCTAAGCCCTGCTGGCTGGACTCCTACTGGGCCTGCAGGGCCAGGTCAAATGCCATTTCCCACCCCGCCCCCCCCCCCCCGGCGATTATCTGGGCTCTTCCCTGATCCTGGCCTCTGCCAGGACATCCGCAGGTAACCTCTTCCTCTTCTGAGTCCTTGGGTACTTGATCTGCATTGTTTCATCGATCCACATGCCCCTGACCCACCTGTAAGTCCTGAAGGCAGGAGGCTTATGTAGTGGAAAGAGCTCCGGGGTAGCCAGTGTCCAAAGTGTGGGGGACCGCCCCACCCCCTCAGCATAATGGAGAATCTGGAAGATGACAGGCTCTCGGTCTGCTAGGTGAGAACTCTGAGGGGCGGGCACCAGAACCTGCACTTTAAGGGTACCCCTTGGGCTTAGCTGGTGACCACTAGTATGGGGAGATGGGCACTGACCACTTTCAATCGAGACAGCCTGCTCTGAGCCATCTGCAGCAGGTCCTGCCTGGCAAGGCCATGGGCAACAGCAAAGGCAGCTCAGGCAGAGCCAGCATGGCACTTCACATACAGAACCACCGCGAGGAATTAGTTTGACAGCCCTGTGACGTTCAGAGCCACGCTCTTCATGCGGCTGCATTAGCCAGCGGTGGGACACACTTTATGTTCACTTTAAGGCTTCTGCAGCTGTTAAACAAGCGCTGGGACAAGGCATACACACCCGCAGGAAGAGAATCCCGAGTGGGAGCAATCTCCAAAACTGGCTCCTCAAGGACCGGGCCTACTGGTACTCATGGCCTCGGGGCCCCTCGTGGAGAAGCCCGGCCACCCCCAGCCTCGCCAGCAGCAGCAGCAGCCGTGTGCCTGAGCCTTCCTGGTGACCGTGCCAGGCTGGCCGGGCCCCACACCTGGAGCACAGCCTTCGCAACGCCAGAATTTCGAGACCGAATTGGTTTAAAAGCAGCTAAATTTGGGGTGTTACACAATAATAACCAGGACAGGTTACAAAACAGGACAAGAGTTAAGTCTCAACTTTTGAAATATGCAAAATTAAGAGGACAACTGCTATTATTGGCCATATTTCCTGATTTTATTATTTGGCTACATTTTTGGTTTTAAACCATGATGTCGTGCTTGATAAAATCCATTTCAGCTTTAGTTTAAAAAAAAAAAAAGAGCTGTAGATAAATGAGTATCTGTCCACTGGGGAGCTCCACCCATCCCCTGCTGCCAGAAAGTTCTTATCCAGGTATGGAGCTCTGTTTTTCACCTGATGCTATGGGAGTCAGGTCTCCTTTAACTCCTCGAGTTTATGCTAAGCCCAGCTAATGCAACAAAGTCCCTCCAGGCCACTGATGAGGACACGGGGCCCCTTCCCTGTGTCCTCAGCCCGGTGGCAGCAGCTGGTGTTTTGGTTGGGTGGTTCTGCTCCTGCCCAGCTCTCCTCCCAGTTCTGGCTTTGCGTTGTCACTGTCACTGAACTGCAGGGCTCGAGCAGACGACGACGAAATCCAGCCAGTGGTGCTGTTTGGCCAGAAAATACCACGCAGAAAGAACTTGGGACAGAAGACGGCAGCCTGGCAGCGGCCACTGGATGAGGACACTGAGAAGGCTCGAGCCAGACCTTCCTTCAGCTCACACACCCGAGGGACTCGGTGGTGCAAAGAGCAGGGCGGGAGAAGCAGTTAATGATAAAGATTTGAGCTCTGAAGCTACCGACAGACCATCACGCTTCCGTCTACTTTGAAAACACATCTAGCTCTGACTCACAATGGAAGCGACGCCAGAGACAACTCTGCAGTCGGCTCTAATGGGGAAGAAGCAGAGCATTCGACTGGAGGAGGCTCTGAGAAAGAAGACCAGAGCCCGCTTTATTGATGCCCCGGGACACGACCCGAGCTTTGGAAGGGGGGATTCGTGAACACAATACTCATCATCAAAGCAAAGTGAGAAGACAAAGGTGTCTGAAATGGCTTTACAGTGACACAATGCCTGAATAAGTTAAGGAGCCGACTGCTCGCTGACCACCTTCTCATTCATTTCATGTTCTTTACGAACTCCTCTCCTTTCTTGATGGAGGCTTTCAGCTCAGGAATGGCCTCAGCGATCATCTTCTCTTCGAAAGGGGAGATTTTGCCGATGCCTAGATTCTTCTCGATGCCTTTTTTCTGAAATAGAGAGGGGAGGCGGGAAAACTTCACCAGAAAGTCTCCACAAACGAGTTTGTTACCGACAGTCCAGCTTGTCACTTGGTCAGCTCCGCCTAGAAGACCGGGCACGGGGCGAGTGTGCAGGAGCTCTGGCCTCAGTCCTTCAGGCTTGGGCTGGCAGCCGGGCCCGCCGCTCGCTGTGTGCGCACCCTGGACAGCTGCTCACGTGCCATTAGTTTCCTTATCGGCCCACAGGAGGCGGCGAGGACAAAGGCGGCAAGCTGGCCCACGCAGCGCCCATCGTCAGCAGCACTCGAGCTGTCCTCCCTGACACGGAGCCGACTCGGGATCTAGTTTCTTTCCCAAGTTGGTAAAGGATGGAAGAAACACCTCAATACCCACTGCATCCAACATGAACACTAGTGGGGGACCAGGAGCCAGAACTGTTTGTCTCATGGCCGCGCACAGCCTGAGGTGAGGGTGAGAGCGACAGAGCGCAGGCTGGGGCCGGAACCAGGGGCTCATCAGCAAACACAGCCAGGCGGCCGCCGCCGACCAGCCGCCGGAGCCGAGATTCCCGGCAGCCCCACGGCTGAGGTGTCTCGCTGCTCCTGGCCCCGCGCTGCCCTCCCTCAAAAACCCAGGCCAGGTGCTGAGGCAGTTCCTGCACGATGGACCGTGATCACGGAGCAAACGCCCGCGCAGGGCCCCGAGTCTCAACCACAGAGGACGCGCCCTCCCGACGAGGCCCGGCCCGGGTCACCTACCCCCAGCAGCAACGGCGTGGAGAAATACGGACAGTCCGTCTCCTGGGACTTAACAAAGGAACATTCGACAACTCCTTCCTTTCCGTTCATGGCATCCACGAGGGAGAAGACAAACCGGGCTCCGGCATAGGCCATGGACAGGGTGGCAGAGCCTAGGAGAACACAGGCAGGTCAGCCGGGCGAGCACGGCGACCGTGAGATCCAGGCGAGCCTGCCCACCCGCCGAGCCCCGTGCACGACCCCAGCTCCGCGGTGGAGCCTTTAGGTCACCATCCCCGATCTGACAGACTCACAAATGGCCTGGAGGTAGCTTTGCTGCCCTCTGACCGGGCCTTGCTTATCTCATGGGTGGAGGAGCCGCCCCCCGCCAGGGCCTCGTGTCTTCAGCTCTACCCGCCCGGGCTGCCTGGGAGCCCACCTGCTCCGGCCTTGGCCTTGACCACCTCGGTGCCGGCCTCCTGGATGCGCCCGGTGAGGGTGGCGAGCTGGTCCTGTGGGAAGTCCACCTTCGGGGTGCACTGCAAGTGGAGCCGTGGGGACAGGTGAGCAGGGCCCGGCTCCGGGCACCCTCCAGGTCCCACCCACATTCTCCTCCCCCCGCACCTGGCGGCCCCCCGGCATCACTGCTGTGGGAAATCAAGAGCTTTCTTTACAGAAAAATCCGACGTTGCTGGGAAGTGTAGTGAGTTCCCTACTCATTTTTAAAGAACCTTTTCTATTTTGGACTAATTTTAGACTTCGAGAAAAGTTGTAAAAATAGCACAAAGACTTTTTCTCACCCGGCTTACCCTGCCTGATGCTAACATCTTACATAACCTCAGTGGAATCAGGAAGAATAAGAAATTAACAGCACACGTGACTCTTCAGTCTTTGTCTTTCAGGACGTTTGCCTCAAGTACCAGCCACTCGATGTCCTTAGATTTACATGGTTTATAAGGTGTTTCCTTGGTACTTTCCTGTGATGTTATGAGATGATTTACTTGGTTTCTTGTTTTAAAACAAAACAGTTTTGCCTCCTCTGACTCAGGCAGTGTTCACTGTGTGCAGGAACTGGCTGTTTTTTTTTTTTTTTTTTTGGCCGCACCCCCAGCGTATGGAAGTTTCCAGGCCAGGGATCAAATCTGAGCTGCAGCTGCGACCCATGTCTCAGCTGTGGCAAGGCCGGATTCTACCTGCTGTGCTGGGCTAGGGTCAAACCTGTATCTCTGCAGCGACCCAAGCCACTGTGGTCAGATCCTTAACCAGCTGTGCTCCAGTGGGAACTCCAGGAGCTGGCCATTTAGAAGACCTTGTGACTACACTCACTCCCGTGACCGTGAACCCCTGAAAGGCTGGGCCTGATCACGGCCTCACAGGCCCCTCCAGAGACCCCTAGACAACTGGGGTGGGGCCGCACCCCTAACAAGAATCTTTTCAAAATAACAAGATGGTGAGATGTTTGTCCGCCTGTCCTGAGGGTGCTGGGGTGAACTTCTGGAGGTGCCCATGGTCCCGAGGCTCCAGGCGCCGTGACGCACCCACCTGAGAGATGACGGGGATGATGGTCTTCCCGGCGTGGCCGCCAATCACAGGAACGTTGACTCGAGCCGGGTCCAAACCCTGGTCACCAAAGTGTGAAGAATGATTAATTTGTAACAAGAACTCGGAGTGTAAAACATGTCGCATTCACCTGAAGCACCAATACCAGAAGAATCCACAGAAGTCAGAAAACAGAGAAACCCGGAAGGGGCTGCCGGCCTCCAGCAGTGCTCACCCCTCCCACCAGGCCCCGCCGGGGGCCAACGTCTGACCACGTGCGGTGAGGAGTAACCGGGCGGCCCCCACTGGTCCCTGTCAGTCTGGTCCTGGAATCGGCTGGGATTTGGCGTTGCTGTGGCTGTGGTGTGGGCTGGCAGCTACAGTTCCTATTTGACCCCTCCTAGCCTGGGAACCTCCATATGCCACGGGTGTGGCCCTAAAAACACAAAAGCCAAAAAAAAAAGAGAGAGAGAGAGAGAGAGAGAGAAACAAAGACAGAAGCAGAACGGAGGCAAGTACCCAAGTACAGGTACCCAAGGAGGGGAGTCAGACCACAGCCCAAGGACAATTCTGGTATCCCAGGATCTCCAGAACTTGCCCAAGTTCTTCATGTCTGCTGACTTTATCATTTGCCTAATAATCGGCAAGTAAACCCTATCTTCAGAGGCAATGCACTTGAAGAGTACGATCCAGTCTCGGCAGTGAGACACACAGGGAGGAGGGCGAGCTCATCAAGACTGAGGCTGGTCAGTTTCAACCTGTGGAAAATGTGAGAGCTGCTTCCCGCCGAGGGGGCAGAGGCCATAAAGACACTTAGCTCCCTGGTACCCGTGACCTGTAAGGGCCCCTCTGTCTTCTGTGCCTATAAATGAGCCAAGGATGGACAGAAAGGTTCAGACAGGGAACTTGAAAGATGTCCGATGTGGTGCTTACCTTCAGTTCTGCAACAAAAGTGTTGGCTCGGACAATGTCCAGGGTCGTCACCCCGAAGATTTTATTGGGGTTGTATACTCCGTGTTTCTTGAAAACCTCCGCCGTGATTGGGATGGTGGAGTTAACCTAGTAAAACCCGAGAGAGAAGCGCACTTTGCCCGAATTCTGAGAGCAGAGCCGTGCAACAGGGCTATAAGCCCTAAGGTGTCACGTTAAACTGCCCTGTCTGGTAAGCGATCCTTGTGATGGAACAGTCATGGCAGGAAGGAGGCCCCCGACTCTAAGACTGAAGGTTCCACAGGGGCTCAGACTGCCTGGGGTTAAGTTCTAGCTCTGTCACTCTGCATCGTAACTCTGGGCAAGTTACCTCAACTCCCCAGGATTCAGTTTCTTTGTCTGTAAAATGGGGAGACAACTACCTCATGAAGCTGTTGTAAAGATTAAGTGACTTACACATGCTTATTAACACGTTGCCTGGTACTCAGGAAAAAACCAAACCAAACCAGCAAGATTTATATGAGGCACCGGTTAATCAGCTGCCCAGCAACTCCTGACCAGCTGCCCCAAGGAAAGGCAGGATCCTCTTAGAGGCCACAGCACAAGCTCTGAGTGTTTACGAGCAGCCACGTCTCTCAGTCAACGTCAGAGTCACTGCCCTTTCACCCAGGTCCTTCTCGTACTCGGAGACCAGGGTCCAGAGTCAGCCAGGAGGGAGGCGTGGAGGGGGCTGCAGTTTAATGCAACCCGAGGCCCTGCTGGGGCGGGTGCGGGAGCCACAGCCGCCTTCTCAGGGGGACACGGCTTGTTTCTGAACTGAAGAATAAGCTTCCTGCAAACACCAGGGAGCAGGGCCAGGGGCAGCTGCGCATGGGACCATGTGGGTGAGCGTGAGGAGAGAGGGGCGCCAGGCGGCGACAGAGCGTCGTAAAAGGGTTAACGGGCTGAAGGCCGCCTCAGGAACAGACTTGTTTTCCAGGCGGAGAAACTGAGAGGGGACGCGACCTGCCCAAAGGCACACAGCTGACGGAAAAACCAGGCTCAAACGTGCTTGGCTTATGCCAGAAGGAATCCTTAGGAGATAAACTGGAGGGTCTCTCAGTCCATCCATTTCAGCACATTAATCAGATCCTTCTCCCTAGAAGCACGGTGGCACACTTTTGCCAACCGTGAACTTTCAGGAGGTATCGGCAGCCACCTACCTGCCAGCGGCCACTCACCGGATTTGAAATGATGCAGATCATGGCCTCAGGGCAGTGCTGGGCGCAGGCAGCAGTCAGGGTGGCCACGATGGTGGCGTTGGTGTTGAACAGGTCATCCCGTGTCATGCCTGAGAACGATCAATCAGGATGTTCACAGAGCACGGGAGGAATCTCCGAACACGGGCCAAGGGCTGTGTGTTTGTTGTTATGGGAAATTCAAACGCGAGTGAGACAGGAGCCCTGTTTTAAGTAAGTCCATCTTACGGGGAACGGAGCAATGTGACAAGTGCCAAGACAGAGGCGGGTGGGGGTGGGGTTGCATCTGAGGAAGATCGAGGTGGAGGTAGGTGGAGGAGGGGGCCTGCCACGCAGAAAAGGCGCACAGAGGACACAAGGAGACTGGCCGAGGGGGCCCAGCAGCATGTGCGGGGCTGTCTGTACCCCTCGGGCAGTGGAGAACTTTTCAAAACTTTCCTGCAGCAGAGATCTGACAAGATTCATTTTTCATGGAAAACTACGTCCTCAGCTGACCCTCGGGGAGGTGCTTGGGGCTATCAACACACACCTGGTTTTCTTGGGACTCCGGCTGGAATAACCACCACATCGCAGCCCTTCAGGCAGTCTGGCAGCTGCTCGGGTCCGAGGTAGCCTGGAAAAAACACCCAGGTGAGCAATTTCACCTGGAGAGGCCAGCAGGTCTGTGGGGACAGAGTCCGGGGAGGCAGGCCCACTGGGGTCCCAGGCTGACCACGGGCCTCAAGACAGGCCGGAAGGCACTCCCGTGTCTCCTCGAGCCACCACTGCGGGCTTGAGACGCCGGCTGGCCCCTCAGTCCCCTTGCCTCCATCCAGCTCCACGGGCCCAGCCCCGATGCAGAACAGAGCAGCGCTCTGTGTCCTTTCTCCGCCTGGCCAGCACCTCCAAGTCCTCCCTGGCTCTGGCAAAGAGCTGCTTATTACAAGTCACGGTTACTCTAACAAAAGCTCCACCTCGGGGTCAGATCAGAAGGCACACTGGAGGCCAGGAGAGAAAATCCCCGCACTGATTAACGGGGACTCTAAATACTAGCATCTATTTTGTTCACTCCTACCCTCTGAGGGGAAAAAAAGGTTCATTTTCAAAAATTTCAGGGAAATTGGCTCCAGTGATAAAATCTGCTTTGATGTGACGTCTCCCTCCTCGCAGGAGCCTTTGGAAATCAAACATACAGTCCCAAAGAAAATGAGCAAACTAACAGACGGACCGTGGAAGGCACGCAAATGTATGACCCGACGGTCAACTCCTGGGCTGCCTACACCGAATGAAGATACAGTCAGACGTGCAAACACCAGTCTCACACTGTCAGTCGAGACAGAGCAGTACCACCTTTCCAGATGGCAACCTGACCCTTTCCGGCCAGACCTGCCCACTCTACTTTCAGGGCTCTAAGAAGCTAGATGCAAGGATAAAGATGTTTATCACGGCTTAGAGATTTCTAGGAGAGCCAACAGCATGGGTGTAAGATAAATGATAAATTATAGGACATGTTTAAAAATGGATTTCACAAGAATTTGGTGACACGGGGAAATGTTGGGAAGCTAAAACAAGCAGGACGTAGAATGACATTCATTTAATGATGAATGACTTCTTGGATAACCTACCTATATTTACATTTAGATTTCCCCAAGGCGGCTGGGCTTTGGAGAAGCTGGCAGAGGAAATCCTGGGGTAGAGGCCCCCGGCGGGAAAGCAACCAACTGGCAGCTCACCAGGGACAGCCTTTCTTACTGCCCCACCCTCACGTTACTTTCTCGATTAGAAAAAATTAAAAGTGGGAAGATTAGATCACTGTTGCTTTTCTGATACAGGTGTTTACATTTTTATAGACTCAAGTCCATAAAAGGCGCAGTAACTTACAAATTTTACTTTTAAAATGAACACGGAGAAGTTCCCTGGCGGCAGAGCACGCTGTTAAGGATCTGGCGATGTCATTACTGTGCTGCCAGTTTGATCCCTTGCCCGGGAACTTCACATAAATAAAACTGTCAAGTCTCTGAAGACCTAGTTTCACCCAAGAACCTCACTCGAGCCCTGGGCCCCGGTCTACGGGAGGAGAGACGCTAGTTCTCCGGGGCCGAAGTGCCCAGTACCTTTCACAGTCGCTCTGGTCTCGATGTGGCTCAGGTCCGCGGCCACTCCGGGCGTGTGCGCGATGTCGTAGAGGGTCAGGCGGCTCACCAGGGGGCTGTTCTTCAGGAGAAGCGAAAGGGGCTGCCCGATTCCTCCGGAAGCGCCGAGCACGGCTACCTTAGCACTGTTCTAGAGAGAGGCACAGAGAGAGGACGCTGAAGATGGAATCAGCACCAAAAGGACTCCCGCGGTAAACTGCAGAACACTGCAGCGGTGCCACGCGAAGATGCAGTGCTATCTCTACCACCCCTGCCTCGGAAGACGGCGGGGGGACCACGTCTCCAGGTGGTGTGACAGTCAGGGCACCCTCCGCCCCACCCTCCCAGAGAGGAGCGAACCTGACCCAACTGGCCTCCTGGACTGGTAACGGCGGCCCTGTCTTCAATCTGCAGTTGAAAAAACTAAACAAACGTTTACGAGCGAGCCAGTCCTTGGACGTGGGGCCGCAGTGTGAAGCAGACCCCTGCCAGCTCTCGGCGGGCCAAGCAGGGAGATGCACTGGATCTGAGGGCAAAGGGCCGCCCTAAAGCTAAGCCTGCCCCGAAGCTCACTCCCATTAGACAAAAGGCACTCTTCCCTCCAGGCCTCACTCCAGGCCTAACCAAAATCGCAGCCAACCTCAGCGAAGCTGTTTCTAACCTAAATGCACACATGTGAAGGGGGGCTATTCCCGGTGAGCAGACAGGCAGCTGCCAGGGGAGGAGGAGACAAGGGAGGAGAGGGCAGACAGGAAACTCAGAGCACCGTGTGTGGTCCTCCAGGACAGCCGTCCCCTCAGGGTCCGTCCACCAGGGCTGCATGCTGTGTTCTACAGCAACGGATGGGATCAGATCCAAGCCACAGCTGCAACTCCAGATCCTTAACCCACCTTGCTGGGCTAGGATCAAACCTACATCCCAGAAGTTCCCTTTGTGGCTCAGCGGTTAACAAACCTGACCAGGATCCATGAGGATGTGGGCTCGATCCCTGGCCTTGTTCAGTGGGTTAAGGATCCAGTGTTGCTGTGAACTGTGACATAGGTCACAGATGTAGCTTGGATCCTGCTTTGCTGTGGCTGTGGCAAAGGCCAGCAGCTACAACTCCCATTAGACCCCTATCCTGGGACCCTCCGCTAGTAATGATGGCTTCCATCAAACCCCAAAATCAAACCAGCCAGAACTCAAGCCAACCCCCAAAAATCCCACATGGTAAAATCTTCTGGTGGAAGTTAAAATTCTAAAAAGCATAAACGACAATTAAGACTGGAATTCATTTCCTTTTTTTTTTTAAGCTGGTGCTTTAAAGGTGGCCTCTTGATTTCACGGAAAACTAGTTGGACCAAGTGAGAACCCGAGGGCTGGCCATCTCACCCACTTCCACATCTTCAATTATTACTCCCACATCTTGTCCCAAATTCTAGGGACTCCCAAATTTCAACCCTACATGTCCTGTATTGTTAGGCATTCCACTGTCCCACAAACCCAACTATGTAACCAAGTTTATCCTCTCTAACTCTGGCATCCCCGTTCCCACATGGCACCCACGCTCACCCCAATTCAAACCTATAGAACTATCTTCGGCCTCTTCTCTTATTAGAGACACCCAGTTAGGGCACGAAGGACTTGGCATCTCAAACATCTTCCTGGCCTGCCCTTGATTTCTACTCTGATCCCACTATCTAACTGAGGTCCTCAGTTCCACCTCGAAATCATCCTTCCAGAAACTCAAAGTTTTAATCATCTCCTTGTTCAACAAAATCTTCTCAAGTTCCTCACGCCCAGATTACTCAGCCTGGCCCCCAAAGGACGTGGGTTCCGATGTGGAAAGCACAAGCCGGTTCCATTGGTGTGAGGACCTAAGTATCAAAGTTTGTGCTTTGGTTTTTATCTAACAGGTAGAGAATGAAACTACCAAGAAACAGACCTGCCTGTGCCCTCAACTAGGGTCCCTTAGTGAATCAGTGACACACAAGCTGAACACAGCACAGGGGAGCGGTGGAGGGGAGGACAGGATTGCCTTCAGTGCGCCGAGGTGATGTCTGTGTTTGTGTATTACACAATTTCATCCACTTAGTTAATATTTATAAAAACACTGGGGAGTTCTCTTGTGGTGCAGCAGGTTAAAGGATCTGGTGTCACTGCAGTGGATTCAGCTGCTGCTGTGGGGCGGGTTCGCTCCCTGGTCCGGGAACTTCTGCATGCCAGGGATGCAGCAAAAAACAAACCAAACACACCACCACCACCACCACCACCACCACCCACACAGTTTTTAAGTGGTGGAATCTTTACAGGAGATAAGGACCTTTGGTGCTGTAAGTTAGCTCACGACTTCTTTGTAAATGAGCCGTCTCCAAATCTGATGACCTTTTCCAGGTTGAGGAATAGTTGTCAAAGTGCTGTTTGGCAGCTGGCTTTGAAAATGAATACAGAAATACTTCACTTACAAGCTTGCTTTTTAAAATGTTACAGTTTGTTTTTAAATTTCTATTTTTTGTGTGTTATATTTATTAGTACATATAGGGAGAAATAAATACATTTAGGTTGAATGCTCATCACATTTCTCCTGTTAAGATCCAAAGGTCTCTCTAGGTCAATGTACTATTTGGCTCAAGCTCATCTTTCTGACTCACACAACTGCCTTCTCAACATCTCCTCCAATAGGCTTTTTTTTTCCTTTTTGGGCCGCACCTGAAGCATATGGAAGTTCCCAGGCCAGGGGCGGAACGGGAGCTGCAGCTGACAGCCTATCCCACAGCCACAGCAATGCAGGATCCTTAACCCACTGAAAGAGGCCAGGGATCGAACCCACATCCTTGTGGATACCCGTCAGGTTACGGCTGAGTCAAGACGGGAACTCCTCAATAGGCATTTTAAATTCAACACAAATCAATTCTAAGCTCCACATATGTGTCCCCTCCAACTCGTTCTAACAGTTTATCTCATCTCGGAACATCTCAACTCCAAAGCGCAAAGCCTCGCTGTCCTCCATGGCTCCCCTTTCTCTCAATACCCTTAGTTAAATCACCTTTTAGGAAATCCCACTGTTACCTTCAGCCATCACGGTATCACCTGCAGCACCCCCAGGCAATTTTTGGCAAACACGAATACTCAATGTGCTTACTTCTGTATTTATTTTTAAAATGAATTCCACGCACAGCAAACTGATCTGAAGGACAGAAGCTAAACAAGAAATGAGGAATCTCATTCAACAATCACCTCCCTTTTGGGTGTGGTACCTAAGAGGCCATGTGGGCATCTCCAAGCTTCTCAAACTTTGGCTGTATTAGAATCACTTGGTAAAAATACTTATGCCCGGGTCCCACCCTCCTTCAATGAGCCTCTGCACCTGATCTTTATCAGCTTCCAGGTGATTCTAACCCACACCAGAGCTTGAGAATCACTGCCCTAGGAGATGGCTAAAAATAGGTTAGGCTTAAGTAGTCCCAGGCCCACATCATGTACTGTGGATAGGGCGTGGGGGCCGGCCCAGTTCGCCCCCGCAGCAGGAAGGAACCTTCAAAAGGTTCTTAAGAAGCAGCGTCTTCAGGTTCCTGGAGGGAAAGCTTGCTGTTCCAAAAGTTACTGACGGTGGTCAGGAGAGCTGTATTTTAAAACTCTGGCCAAAAGACTGTGTAACCTTGAACCAGTGGTCTTCCTTCGGCATTTGCCTGCACTATGGAGTTAAAAATTACACAATGCTTGTACAGACGCTGCAGGGAGAACAAGGTTAGTCTCTTAAAGTTCTATGGAAAATAGGCGACTTGCGGCCCGAGAGCCGTGGCTTTTCAACCTTGAAGGAGCAGGCCCTCTCGGGGACCTGGAGGCGAGCTGTGGGGCTGGGAGAAGCGCATCGGTCCTAGAGCTGCCTCCCCCGGACTCCCGCACTTCCTGCGCGCTATCAGGGCCGGCCGAGAGGGCCACAGCCGCGGGTCGGCACCGGGCGGCCCCGCGGTCCAGGCTGACCTGGGGGTCAGGCTGCTCGCGAGCCAGGAACACACGTGGCCTACGCCGGGGAGCCTTCGCCTCGCAAGGGCCTACCTGGGCCGAGGTGCTGAAGCTGCGGCGGAGAGCGGCGCCGGCAGGCCGGGCGAGGGCGGAGAGCATGGCTGGGGCGTGCAGGGCGCGGACCTGCCGGCAAAGGAGTTGGCAGCGGGAAAGTGACTCCAACGACCTCCACACTGCACAGATCCTCCCGGCTCCGCTCCGCCAGGCCTCGCGAGACTGGCCCGACTTCCGGCGCCCAGCCTCCCAGATCTCGCGGTGTCTCGGCCACATCCGGGATGTCGCGGTGGCCGGCGGTGGGACTCCCCCGGAACGCGGTCCTGGGTTAGGTCGTAGCGCGGGTGGTGTTCCGTGCGACCTGTGGGGCAGACGCGGTCGGTGTGGGAGGGAGAGTCGGCACCCGAGAGGTAGAAGAAGACGGGCTGGAGGCTGGAACAGCCTTAGAGGAGCCATTTTGCAGGTGGGGCCCCAGACAGAGGCTCTGACTGGGAGACCGGCCGAAGTGGCGACGCGGCCCCGAGCTCGGCCAGACTGGAGGAGGGACTGGCTCCGAGCCCTGAAAAGCTTTGGGAAGGAAAGAGTGATGGGGAGGGCGAGAATCTGGGGATTACGGGTGGAAGGATGGGGGCTTTTCTAATCATCACTCCGTTGCCGCCCCCCCCCACCCGCGCTCACACAGACCCGGTTCACCGCGCAGTGTGGTCGTCCTTTCTGGTGCCCAGAACCTTCCATTACAGTTTACAAAGCTTTAGAGACACCCTGAGCATTGAATAGCGTGAGATACTGATCTACCCGAGTTTACAGGAAAGCAGCCCAACGTTACAAATGCAGAAACAGGTGAAAAATTGCCACTCCCTACTCCTCAGGTGTGCCCAGCGATGCTGTGAACCGGCCCCATTTTTTCTGCTTACGGGACAAAGAAACTGGCTGAGCTCGGTTAAGTGGATTCGTTCAGAATCTACCTGGACAGAAGTAAAGATAATGCTTCCTGTTCAGAGGAAGCTTATTTAAATTTATCAGTTAATTTATAAGCTTCATTCACACACACCATCCATTCTATTTTCTGGGCGTACAGAGAATTCCTTGCCTTCAGGAAGTTCAGGGTCAGAGTTCCTGTTGTGGCTCAGTGAAAAAGAATCTGACCAGCATCCAGGAGGACAAAGGTTCGATCCCTGGCCTTTCTCAGTGGGTTAACGATACCGTGTTGCTGTCAGCTGTGGTGCTGGTCACAGATGCAGCTCGGATCCCGTGTGGCTGGCAGCTGTAGCTCCGATTGGACCCCTGCCTAGCCTGAGAATCTATATATGCCTTGGGTGCAGCCCCCCAAAAAAAAGTTCAGAATCAAGTGGGGCAGATAGGTGAGCTGTAGGTTATTGCTTTGGTAGAGGAGTGTACAAACCAACTGACAGGACCAATGGCTGAGACTGCCTGGGAACGGTGGTTGGGGAAGCAGGGCTGAGAAGAACAGTTACCATAAGATCCAGAGAACTCATCATGGGGGGGGGGTTCACGATGACTGGCTCACTCTTTTTCCCTCCTTTCCGCTTGTTCTTTGAAGTGTTAAAGTGTGCCAGCCCAAGCTTGGAGCTGGGTTCTCCACTGTGAACATGATTGACACATTTTCTGCTTTCAGGGAGCTCATAGTCGAGTGGGGGAGACAGGTAAATTGTAAGCAGCATGAGATGGCCAACCCTAGGAGAATTGTGAGGGGCTGTGGGAACACAGAGGAAGTCCATCTCGCCCAGAATTGGGGTGGAGGTGGGCGCCTTGTGAGAGGACTTTGGAGGATGAAGCACTTAAGCTGAGCTGTAAAGGAAGTTACATTCAGCTGCATAGGAGGGAGCGCTCCTTGCTTGGCCTTTTGGCAAGGCTCTGGAGCTCTCAGAGGAGGGGCTCTAGGAGCTGGGCTTTTCACAGTGGGAAGTGTTCCAATGAGAAAGAATGAGAAAAGAGCCCAGAGAGAAACCCGGAGGAGGAGACGACAAATAATTTTTGTTGGAATGGGGCCATGAGGACAAACAGTGTCCTTTATCTTATCACTGATGGTGTTCTCTGGTAAGCCTTTTTTTTTTAGGGCTGCACCTGTGGCATATGGAGGTTTCCAGGCTAGGGTTTCAGTCGGAGCTACAGCTTCCGGCCTACACCACAGCCACGCCAGATCTGAGCCGCGTCTGCGACCTACACCGCAGCTCACGGCAATGCCGGATCCTTAACCCACTGAGTGAGACCAGGGTTCAAATCCACGTCCTCATGGATGCTGGTCGGGTTCATTACTGCTGAACCATGATGAGAATCCCTAGTTGCTTCCTTTTAAATCCCAAGATGGTTCATAATCATGTTAACAGCTGCTGTGTTAAGGGTTGACCTTGTACCAGGCACTGTGCCCTGTTTTGTAATGTAACTATTACACTCGACAGGCTCAGCCTCCTTCAAGAAGCTAGTGCTGTCAGAAAATGGTTGTATGTCTTCATCCGCACTCTTAAATCTTTGCTTGTCCTTCAATTACATCTAGTCACCAGAACAAACTTGTTCCAATAAATAGCCTAAATGTCCAGTTCATATTAGTATTCAAAACTCTGAACTTAATTTGAAAGGCTCCCTTGCTTCCCCTCTTGAGCTTGCTTCTGACTCCTGCCTTTTGGGGAGGAGAGTGATTGACTTCATTTGCCATCTTACTTCATCAAGCGCCCTTATGGCTGAGGCTTCAGATCCGTCAGTGTGGTGGAGGGGGTTGTAATAAAGGTAGGGGCAGGAAAGGTCTTTTTGACAGGAGTTTGTAACTGACACTCTATGCAGTGCTTTTGAGGGTCTCTTTTACCTGTAGTTTCCTTGACCTCTAGATGGTTACACCTCAGTTTTGCTGCTTCCAGTTGTTACCTTAAACTCTGTTTTCTGGACTCCCCCACTACCTGCAATTAGTCCTTTGTCTGCCCAGGTGGTCCTTGTGGGCAGAGCCCTTTTAACACGGCTTCTAACTGGCCATCTCTCCTGCCTGTCTATAGGAAACACATAGAATTTGCCACAACAGATTTTAGGGGTGTAGGCTGTTTCAAATGCAGCTGCCTCTCCTTGCTTTGCCAACAGCTAGCCAGCATCAGGCTTGTCCAGATGCGAATCCGCCACCAGTATCTGCCCGCACAAGCTTCAGAGGGCACAAGCCAAGCTATTCTAGGGGTCTTTCTGGCTTCATGAACTGTTTTAAGAAAGCTGAGACTTGTGTTTGAAATCAGAGCAAAATGCTAATAAGGTGAAGAGCTTTGAGATGCTAAAAGTAGAGAGAAGGATTATGTGGGAGGTCAGAGGATGCTTATCTGGGAAGAAGCTTGAAGGGTACCCAGGGGGCATTTGGTAGGGTAGGACCATTAATAATCAGTGGCCCTAACCTTCGCAGGCTTGAAAATGAGAGAAGAATGAGATAGTGAAAGAAGTTGCTGCCTGGGAGTAGATTTGGATAACAGTTTTAGCCCCTGGGGAAATGCTGGGCAAATAAGGAATGATGAGAAAAGGATCGAGGGTAGCTGTGGGAGCCAAACGGAAGTTCTGTGTATTCTGTGTGCCCAAGTTCATGTGGTTTCTCACAGCCCAGACTGCACACCAAGTTCATGGATGTACAGGGGGGGCCACACACAGACTTGCATCCATATATGCACCTTCGTATTCAAATCCCCGAACACGTAGACCTGGCTCTATGCAGGGGGTTAAAAAACGATTGCCACATTGTTTACCCACAGTACAGTATACAGGTCCCAGTAGGCAATTGAATGGTTTTGACAGTTTACACCCTTGTAACCACCACCCAAAACAAGCTATAGAAACATTTTTATTCCAGAAAGTTCTCTTACGCCCCAGACAGCTTCTTCCTGATATTTATCACCACAGATTAATTTTGCTGGTTCTTCCTTGTGTATCTTTATACACAATATACAAATACATTGATATCTTCCTTGCCACACCCCTACCCAAGCCACACATATATACTCACCATTTTCTTCCTTGTAATAAACAGGCTGAGACCATAGTCATGTGTTACCAGATTTTTTTTCCCTTAGGTGCACATGTTCTATGCTAACCTGCCTTCTCTTCAACTCTAAAATTGTACCTAAAGTGAAGTATTTTAAATCTTTCCTCTCGGATCCTTGGAGCTACGATGAATGAGAAAGGTGGTAATTGTCCCACCTGGATAGTTTTCCTCTAGGTGCTCTAAAATATTGGAAAATTGGGACATATATTTTAAAACAGAACTGTGTCTAGGTGTATAGCTTAACCTTCAGTGGTGGCCTGTACCTGCCGGAAGTCAAAGGATTTGGCTCTCCAAGTTACGTGATAGCAGAGGCAGCTGGCAAGGAGCTCCCAAGAGCTGGGAGTTGCTGATGGTGGCAGCTCTGAGTGGGAAGCAGAGCCTTCAGACCAGCCAGGGAAGTGAGAACAGAGCTGAGTCCAGACCTCGGTCAGGTTCAAGAACCCGGGTTAGGAGCAGAAGGTAGGGTACAAGCCCAGTCAAGCAGGAAAGCAAGTGCTGGAGACAGAGTTGGAGGAGGTGACACCACACATGATGGCCACACAGCTTTTGTCTAGCAGTTCGCCAGCCCCTACGTTTGACAGGTGAATTGCTGCATGGGTAGGCCTGTCACCCTCCCAGGACCACTGGGGTGCCTCGGGAGCGTAGTGGGCCTGGGTTTGGAGATATGGGAATGAAGGAAAAGACAAGGGACTGGGATGTGGTGGCTGGTTCTGGGCCTCTGGCCCATACTTGTTGCTTCCAAAGCACAGAGATACTGGTGATCACTAGCAATAGGACCTGGTGCTCCTCTGAACTCAGAGACAGGTTTCAGGACCGCTGCTGCGGCCTGGGACCCAGTCCTAGCTTTGTCAAGGTTCAGGCCTTGAGGCAGGGGTCTTGCTGGGATCAAGGAAAGTGTACCAGATGTCTTAGGAGCCTGACCCTCAGGCTACATCACATCACAAGCTTCCCCCACTTATAGTTTCAGCCAGCTCCCGCTCTGGTCTTCGGCCTGAGATTCTCTGAATAGTGCTTTCTGTCTGTTGGACTTGTAGCTCTCAGAGGCTCCTAGATGATGCTGAAAAGAGAGAGAGAGAGAAGGTAGGAGCAAAGGAATTTTGTTTCCTAAGCTCCTGCTCTATGCCAGGCCCCACCGTGGGCAATTTATGTCGGTTATCTCAACATAACGTTCCTACAGGTTAATTTACAGTGTGTACCGTTGCTTCAGTTGACAGGTGAGAGCATTGATGCTGTCACTGTACTTAAGCCTGTGTTGTCCTGACACCCTCAGTTTCCCCCAGAGAACCAGGGCACAGTGGGGTTGGCTGTGGACCTCGACTCATATCCGTGTGGTTCTCTGGCCCCTGCTCAGCCTGAGCCAGGAGCCCAGAGTGAAGCTTTTGGCCTGGCTTCTCCAGGAACCTTGAGTGAGGCCTCTTTTCACTGGAAGCAAATGCCCATTGTGCCCACCTGGACTGTCTGGGGCTGAGCAGCAGACCAAGCTCTCGGCATCCTGAAATACCCGTGAAAAGGATGGGGTGAGGCCCAGCCTCTGACAGTGATGTCATCAGTCAGAATAGAATTGGTCAGGCACAAAGGAGGCAAAAAAGCCTGAGTCCGGTCAGTTTTTCCTTAGTCTCAGGCTAATAAAACCTCCCTTCCCAACTGGCTGTTTTTTTTTTTTTAATCCTTTTAAGGCCATACCCGCGGCACATGGAGATTCTCAGGCTAGCGGTCAACATCAGAGCTGTAGCTGCTGGCCTGCACCACAGCAACGCAGAATCCAAGCTGCATCTGCGACCTACGCCACAGCTCATGGCAACGCCAGATCCTTAACCCTCTGAGCGAGGCCAGGGATCGAACCCGCATCCTCATAGATGCCAGTCAGATTCGTTTCCGCTGAGCCATAACGGAAACTCCCCAGTCAGCTGTTTTTCCCAAAGATAAACATGTGCTTTCACAGGAGCTAAGCTTGCCAGCCAGACCAGCTGCATCTGGACCCAGAGAGCCCCACACGGGCCCCCTGGTTAGAAGTTCAGGCCAGGTCACCACGAGACAGGTGAAGGCCCTTCCTACTGGTGGGTGTCAGTGTGTAGAGACAAGGCCTGTGCTGGCATCCTGCTCTCTTGATGGCAGGTGGCTCCTTGCTACCCCAAAAGCTGTGTGGATGTCCAAGATGGGTTAGCCCCCTAGGAAGACTTGTCTCTCACCGCAGAAGCCAGGTCCCCCAAAAGGTGGTGCCTCCCACCTGTCTGTGCATCACCCTTGTGAGCAGCGTTGCACTAAATGCCCTGACAGTCTCCTGAGAGCTGTGCTCTGCTGAAGGAGCCCAAAGGGGGACGGATTAAGCTTGCCCTCCTGACTCCACTGCTTTGACTAGTTCACCAGGAAAAGAGACTTGGGAGAAATAATCAATACAAGTGAAACTCCCAGTGGCAGAAACCATACTTGGTGAAATCAGATACAATAAGACTCTGACCAAGGGATCAAATCTTCCTTGTAAAATTCACAGGGAAACAAGACTTGCTGTTAGGGAAAATAATTTTGGCTGAACAAAAGTGAAAGTGAAAAAAATTGGAGTTGGTTAACTGAAATATGGAAAATCAGTTAAGTGATGAAACTGGCTTAATGGGATTCATGTAAAAAGAGTGCTTTTGGCAAAACCTCATCAATATTTGCTTAATGGTTCAATGCAAAAGATCAAAATCAAAATATTCTTAGGGCCCAAAAAGTGGACAAGAACATCTTAGAGTCTTCAAAGTCTAGAGTGGTGTTGAAACGGATGTTGGCTGCGTCTGATCCTCCACCCACCCAGGCTAGCGGTGCTCTTAGAGAGTTTGGAGGTGAGCAAGTGGAGGCAGTGAGTTGACACCACCCTGTTGAGAAGTCTTGGCTGTTAGGAGAGTAGAGACAGGTACAGAGGGTTTTTATGCCATTAGGAATGATCTACGTGCAGGCTGAAATGAATGATGTTGGAGGGGAGGTTAAGGACTGAAATCCTTGAGGTGGCGAGAAGGGTCCAGGGCTCAAGTTGAGGGGTTAACCTTTCTGGGGAGCATCATATTGATAATTCTGAAGTGGGCCATAACTGGTGGTTTGTTTTGTTTTGTTTTGCTTTTTAGGTCCGCACCCATGGCATATGGAGGTTCCCAGGCTAGGGGTCACATAGCCACAGCAATGTGGAATCCAAGCCGCATCTGCAACCTGCACCACAGCTCATGGCCATGCTGGATCTCTGACCCACTTAGCGAGGCCAGGGGCCAAACCTGCATCCTCATGGATACTAGTCAGTTTTGCTTCCACTGCGCCACAGCGGGAACTCCAGGCCCTAACTGTTTCGAGCAAGATTACCCCTGGACTCGACTGGCCTTCAGAGATCTGCTGGTGGAGTTCCCGTCGTGGCTCAGTGGTTAACGAATCAGAGATCTGCTGGCTGCACCTTGTAGCCACTGCCACCTCCCCCTACCCCGCCCCACTAAAAGGTAGCCCTTGGCAGGAAGCTGCTGCCCAGGCCCAGCCTTCCCCCCTCAGTGTCCTTGGGCACTAGAGACCGTCGTGCCCAGGAGTCAGTGTCTCAAGAACAGCCCTGCCATCAGGAGCCAGAGCCCAGGCTGGCCTGGCAGTTCTGTCAGTACAAGTGAGCGATTTTCCACCTTCCACAGACCGTCATCATCTTTACTGTAAGCCTGTCCTCTCGAGGGGCCCTGTGTAGGCCTCCCCCGGGTCTTCACTCAGCACTCTGGCCTCATGGTTGCCACACCTGGCTCCTTTTGAAATCACGCGGTTACTGAGTGCCCTCCTGCTCTCAGGAAAGTTCTTGTCTCCTTCTCCCCCCCCCGCCCCCGTCCCCGCCTACATCTTGCCTAATCTCTGGTCTCAGCTTGGCAGGCACACCTCAGACAGGCCTTCTCTGATTCCCCCCCACCTCCCCAGGAGGTGTCAGTACCTCCTGTGACACTGGATGCTGACTCCTTTATAGATTTTCCTGCTTAATAGTATTTTTTTTGTCCATTGTCGGCATCCCATGCTAGACTGTAACCTTCATGAGGGGAAGTCTAGTTTACCGGTTACTTCCAGTGCGTGGCATATAGTAGCTGCTCAGTAATTATTTGCTGAAAGAAGAAATGAATTGGTGACTGTTTTACAGCCTGCCTTTTTTTTTTCTTTTTAGGACCACACAGGCAGCGTAGGGAGATTCCCAGGCTAGGGGTCACATTGGAGCTGCAGCTGCTAGCCTACACCACAGCCACAGCAATGCGGGATCTGAGCCGCGTTTGCAAACTACACCACAGCTCACAGCAACGCCGGATCCCTGAAGCATTGAACAGGGCCAGGGATTGAACCCGCATCCTCACAGATCCTAGCTGGATTGGTTTCTGCTGCACCACAGCGGAAACTCCTGCTTTGAATTTAGACGATTCAGATGTGTTGTGTGTCATGTTTATCTCCCCTACACACATTTTACTATACATTTTTGAAGTTTCCCTGATAACTTTCATGATTATCTTCATCTTTGCTTGAAGGTATATTAAGAAAGAGTTTAATTATTTTATCTTGTGGTCATTCATCTAAACTAGCAAGATGTACTAATCTTTCTATTACTGATTGTTCTCTGTAGGATGACTGGTTTGGTTTTGTGTGAGCCAACGGAGCTTTACAACATCTTGAATCAGGTCACAAAACTCTCCAGATTAACTGAGCCCAACTATCTCTGTTTATTGGGTAAGTACTTAAAAAGTGTTGTGATCAGTCTCCTTAAAGGTTAGTTTTGATGAATCAACAGCTTTGCTGGGGGCAGGGGTAATAAATTGCATTAGAAAACTGTTAAACTCATTAGACATAGCTTAGAGTGCTGCTATTGTAATATGACTTGGAACGTTCCCAAATTAAACACATGTAGAAGAGAAGTTCCTGGAAGACTCATGTTGGAATCTGCTTGTTACTGTTTTTAGTGAAATTTTTTCTTTCCTTTTTTTTTTTTTTTCAAAGGCTGCACCTGCAGCATATGGAAGTTCCCATAGGGGTCTAATCAGACCTGTAGCTCCTGGCTTACACCACAGCCACAGCAATGCAGGATCTGAGCAACATCTGGGACCTACATCACGGCTCACAGCAACACTGGATCCTTAACCCACTGAATGAGCCCAGGTATCAAACCTGCATCCTCATGGATACTAGTCGGGTTTGTTACCACTGAGCCATGAAGGGAATTCCAGTGAAATTTTAAACATCTACCAAACACATAGTAATACACAATAAACACTCATGTAACCACTGTTAAGATTTACAATGAAGGATTTTCTTTTTAAGGCTGAATAATCTTCCATTGTAAATATGACCACATTTTGCTTATCCGTTCATCCTGTGATGAACACTTGGGTTGCTTCTACCCTTTTAGTTAGTTTTTGTGAATAATGCTGTGAACATGGATGTATGGAGTATCTCTTTGAAACCCTGCTTTCAATTCTTTTGATTATATACCCAGAAGTGGAATTGTTGGACTGTGGGGTAGTTGTAGTTCTAATTTTTTGAGGAATGACCATTGTGTTTTCCATAGCAGCTGCACCATTTTTCATTCCTACGAGTAGTGTACGAGGGTTCTAATTTTTCCACATCCTGTCAATGCTGTTATTTTCTGGGTTTTTATTATTTTTTATATTAACCATCCTAGTGGGTGTGAGGTAGTATCTCATTGTAGTTTTGATTTGCATTATTGTAGTGAGTAGCATGCTTGAGCATCTTTTCATGTGCTTATTGGTCCTTTGTGTATTTATTCCTTGGAGAAATGTCTGTTCATGTTATTTGCGCTTTTTTGAATTGGCTTGTTATTTTGTTACTGAGTTTTGGGAGTTCTCTATATATTCTCAGTATTAATCCCTAATCAGATGTATGACTTGCAAATAATTTCTCCCTTTTGATGGGTTACCTTTTTACTGTGTTGATGTTGTCCTTTGATGTGCAACATTTGAAATTTTTCATGAAATTCAGTTTGTCTCTTCTTTCGTTGCTTGTACCTCTGGTGTCATATGCAGGAAATAACTGCCAAATCCAGTGTCATAAAGCCTTTGACCTATGTTCTCTTCCATGATTTTTGTACTTTTAGACCTTACACGTAAGTCCTCGATTCATTTTGAGTTGATGTTTTTATATATGGTGTTCAGATAAGGGTCCACCTTCATTCTTTTGTATGTGGATATCCAGTTTTCCCAGCACCGTTTGTTGAAAAGGCCCTCTTGTTCATAGTCCCTTGAGAGCCCATATGAGTTCTGGATAGATCTTTCTTTTTCTACAAAAAGCATCATTGAAGTATTGCTGGGATTGTTTGAATCTATTGTTTGCTTTGGGTAATAAAGTCTTCCAATTTGTGAACACAGAATGTTTTTTCACCTATTGGCCTCTGATTTCTTTGAGCAAATGATTTCTTCTACTTCCTTGACTGACATTTCTTCGTCGGTATCTTATTCTTTTTAATGCTATTGAAAATGAAATTTTAAGTTTTCTTTTCACATTGTTTATTGCTAGTATATAGAAATACAAATAACTCTTGAACAACATGGGAATTAACCTGTGTATAACTTATAGTCAGCTCTCTATGTCCGTGGTTCCTCTGCATTCATGGATTTAATGAACCACAGACCATGTAGTACTGTAGTATTTATCTACTATTGAAAACTATATGCGGGGAGTTCCCATCGTGGCTCAGTGGTTAACGAATCCAACTAGGAACCATGAGGTTGCAGGTTCAATCCCTGGCCTTGCTCAGTGGGTTAAGGATCCGGCATTGCCGTGAGCTGTGGTGTAGGTCGCAGATGTGGCTCGGACCCGTGTTGCTGTGGTTCTGGCACAGGCCGGCGGCTACAGCTCCAGTTAGCCTGGGAACCTCCATATGCTGCGAGTACGGCCCTAGAAAAGGCAAAAAAGATTAAAAAAAAAAACAAAAACTATCTGCATGTAAGTGGGCCTGAGCAGTTCAAACCATGTTGTTCAAGGGGTCAACTGTACAACCAATTTTTATGTGTTGACTTTATATCCTGCAGCTTTGCTGAATTCACTTATTCTAAAAGTATTTTTTTAAGAATCTTTAGGATTTTTTATATATAAGAGCATATCTTCTGCCAACTTAGATGACTTTATTATTCCTTTCCAATTTAGATGCCTTTTATATCTTTTTCTTGCTAAGTGGCTCTGTCTAGGACTTGTACCACTTCGTTGAATAGAAGTGATGAAAGTGGGCATCCTTATCTTTTTCCTTAAAGAAAAGCCTCCGGTCATTCATCATCGAGTAAAATGTTTGCTGTGAGTCCTTCATGTGTGTTTTTTAAAAAATTATATTCAGATTGGAGTTCCCATTGTGGTGCAGCAGTTAATGAATCCGACTAGGAACCATGAGGTTGTGGGTTCAATCCCTGGCCTTGCTCAGTGGTTTAACGATCTGGCATTGCCGTGAGCTGTGGTATAGGTCACAGATGTGGCTGGGATCTGGTGTGGCTGTGGCTGTGGCGTAGGCCAGCAGCTGTAGCTCTGATTCGGCCTCTAGCCTGGGAACCTCCATATCCGTGGGTGCAGCCCTAAAAAAAAAAGCAAAAAAAATTATATTCAGGTAATTTCCTTCTATTCCTAGTTTGTCAAGTGTTTTTGTCCTGAAAGGGTGTTGTATTTTTTTCATATTTTTCTGCATCTGTTGAGATGATCGTGTAGTTTTTCTTCCCCTTTCATTTGTTTGAGGTGGTAAGTTAAATTGATTTTTTTCGAATGCTGAACCATTTTCTTGCCTTCCAGGAATAAATTCTGCTTGATCATGGTGTATAATCCTTTTAACATGTTGCCGAAAGTGATTTGCTAGCATTTTTGTTAAGGATCTTTGCATCAGATCTGTATTTTCTTGTTATGTCTTTGTCTGACTTTGGTATCAGAGTCATGCTGGTCTCATAGAATGAGTTAGGAAGTGTTCCTTTGTCTTCAATTTTTTTTGGGAAAATTTGAGGAAGAGTGATATTAATTTTTTAAATGTTGGGTAGAATTCACCAGTGAATACATCAGGTTTGGGGCTTTTTAATTTTCAGTTTAAAATATTTGCATTTTAGTAAACACATGAAGACTTTCTCTGAGAACGTATAGATATCCAGGTCATGAATTTCAAGAGGTTTGCCATCATTTTTCAAGACAATAAATGATACACTGAATTATAAAGTGTTATATTTCCAAGGAGTGATGGATGATGTCCTTTCCTGAGAGCAGCTATTGGCTGGTTAATTCGATGTGGGAAAGGCCCTTTTAGGGTAATGGATTTGGGGAGGCTACGAACAAGGGAAAAGCCTTAGTGCCCATATCATGTTGGGCTTATAATTCTGCTTTGTGTCAGCTCTGCCAGTAGGAAAGTGGGTATGTGAATTATAATAATATGGAATATAGTTTAAGCCCTTCTCTATCAATGTACACTCTGTAAAGATCCAGTTTTATAATTAGAGTGTTAGAATGTTCTGTACACGGCATTGCTGTGGCTGTGGTGTAGGCCTGCAGCTATAGCTCCAATTCGACCCTAGCCTGGGAACCTCCATATGCTGTGGGTGTGGCCCTATAAGGCAAAAAAAAAAAAAAAAAAAAAAAAATTCTGTGAGAGATTTTCTTTGAATCAGTAATCAAAAAATCTTCTGACAATCTCCTTACTAGTCACAAATCTACTCAGATTGTCTATTTCTTCAGGATTTAGTGTCAGTAGGTTTTGTATTTCTAGGGATTTATTCACTTTATATAGATTATCCAGTTTGTTAGCATATAATTACCCACAGTACTGTTATAATCCTTTTGTTTCTGTAGAATTGGTAGTAATGTCCTTATTTTCATTTCTGATTTTAGTAATTTGAGTTTTTTTTCTTAGTCCATCTAGCTAGAGATTTGTCATTTTTCTGTTTTTTTTCAAATTTATTTTTTAATTGAGGTATAGTTAATTTACAATGTTGTTAATTTCTGCTGTACAGCAAAATCGTTCAGTTAAGTTTTGTCACTTTTATCTTTTAAAATAACCAAGTTTATGGAGTTCCCATTGTGGCTCAGCGGAAACAAATCTGACTAGGAACCATTAGGTTGCGGGTTCAATCCCTAGCCTTGCTCAGTGGGTTAAGGATCCGGCGTTGTCCTGAGCGGTGGTGCAGGTTGCAGATGGGGCTTGGATCTGGCGTGGCTGCGACTGTGGGCTGGCAGCTGTAGCTCCAGTTCAACCCCTAGCCTGGGAACCCCCATATGCCATGGGTGCCACCCTAAAAAGAAAAAAGAAAAAAAAACAAACCCAAACAAAACCCAACTTTTGGTTTGGTATCGTTGATTTTTTGGTTCTCTGTTGTTTTTCAGTTATTTGTTTCTGCTCTAATCTTTATAATTTCCTTCATTCTGCTAGCTTTTGGTTTAGCTTATTGCCCCCCCCCCCTTTTTAGTTCCTTAAGTTGTAAAGTTAGGTTGTTCATTTGAGATCTTATTTTTTATTTTTTAAAGTATAGTTGATTTACAGTGTTCTAATTTCTTCACTGTACAGCAAAGAGACCCAGTAATACACATATATATATATATATTTATTCCCTTTCCTATATTATCTTCCATCATGGTCTAGATATAATTCCCTGTGCTGTACAATATGACCTGATTGCTTATCCATTCAAAATGTAATAGCTTGTATCTATTAGCCCCAAACTTGCAGTCCATCCCACTCCCTCCCCTGTCCCCCTTGGCAATGACAAATCTGTTCTTTGTGAGTCTGTTTCTCTTTGTAGGTAGGTTCATTTGTGCCGTATATTAGATTCCAGATATAAGTGATGACGTATGATATTTGGCTTCCTCTTTGTGACTTACTTCACTTAGTATGAGAATCTCTACTTGCATCCATGTTGCTGCAAATGGCATTATTTCATTCTTTTTTATGGCTGAGTAGTATTCCATTGTATGTAAGTACCACATCATCTCTTAATTCATCTGTCGATGGACATTTAGGTTGTTGAGATCTTATTTTTTAGTGTAAGCATCTATAGCTGTAACTTTCCTCCTTAGCACTGTTGTCACTGGGTCTCATAAGATGGTATGTTGTATTTTCTTTTCCAAATTTATAAAATTTCCAGTTTTCTGTTACTGATTTCTAACTTCATCCCATTGTGGTTAGAGAAAATACTTTGTGTGATAACTATCTTTTAAGATTTAGTGAGACTTTATTTCTCTCCTAGCATATGGCCTATTCTGGAAAATGTTATGTACTTAAGAAAATACGTATTTTGTTATCGTTGGGCAAAATGTTTTATATATGTCTGTTAGGTCGATTTAGTCTATTTTGTTGTTTAAGTCCCCTAGTTCTTTAATTCTATCTGGTTGTTCTAGCCATTATTGCGACAACAGTATTGAAGTGGAGTATTTTGCTATTTGTTTTCTATGTGCCTTATAGTTTTTTTGTTCTTTATTTCCTACATTACTGTCTATCGTGTTTGATTTTTTTTTTCTTTGGTAGTGAAATGTTTATTTTCTTTGGTATATGTTCTATAGCTCCCTTCTTTTGTAGTTACCGCAGGGATTACATTGAACATCATAAAGCTATAACACCTAATTAGTTTGTACCATCTTAACTTCAATGACATATGAAAGCTCTTCTTTACAGTTTCTTCCCACTCCTTTCAGTTGTTGGATGTCACAAAATTACATCTTTATACATTCTATGCTCAAAAGCATAAACTAATAATTCTTTTGAATGCAATTGATCTCTTATGTAGAAAATAAAACGTATGGTTATAAACTGAAGTTACAAAATACTGACCTTTAGATTAATAATTTTCAAATGTATTAGTCTCTTAAAGCATGTAAAACACGGAAGATTACAAACTGTTAAAATAATGCTAGCTTTTATAATTGCCCATGTACTTACTTTTATTGAGATCTTTATTTCTTTATACTTTTTTTTTTTGCCTTTTAGGGCCACACTTGAGGCAAAGCGAAGTTCCCAGGCTAGGGGTCCAATTGGAGCTGTAGCTGCTGGCCTACGCCACAGCCACAGCAATGCCAGATCCTTAACCCACTGAGCGAGGCCAGGGATGGAACCCGCGTCCTCGTGGATCCTAGTCGGGTTCTTTACCGTTGAGCCGTGACGGGAACTCCCTATTGCTGTCTTTTTAGAGGTAGCTCCTCTTCTGGGAACCCTGTTCTGACTTCCACTGGCCAAGGGAACTGCCAACTGTACAGAGAGGCAGTGTTGATCTGGAACACCTCTTCATACATTTTCAATTTCCTGTCTAGTGTACTTTCTTCTTACCCTCCAGGATTACCTTGAGCATTTCTTGTGGGGCAGGTCTAGTTCTAACAAACTGCCTCAGCTTTTGTTTCTCTGGTAATGTTTTAATTTCTCCCCCATTTTTGAAGGGCAGTTTTTGCCAGATATAGGATTCATTTTTGACATTTTTTTTTCTTTTAGTACTATATTAGTCCACTGCCTTCTGGCCTCCAGAGATTGTGAGAAGAAATCTGCTGATAATCTTGTTGAGGAGCCCTTGTGTGTGATGTCACTTCTTGCTTTCAGGATTCTTTTAACCTATTACATTTAGAATGGATAAACAATAGGGTCCTACTGTACAGTACAGGGAACTATATCTAATCTCCTGGGAAAAACCATAATAGAAAAGAGTATTAAAAAAAGAATGTATGTACGTATAACTGAGTTACTTTGGGCACAGCAGAAATTAACACGACATTGTAAATCAATTACATTTTAATAAAGATTCTCTTAGTCCTTGTCTCTTTTTTTTGTTTTGTTTTCTTTTTATGGCCACACCTGCAGCATATGAAAGTTCCTAGACTAGGGGTCTAATCAGAGCAGTGGCAAGTGGCCTACGCGACAGCCACAGCAACGCAATATTTGAGCTTGGGGCAATGTCGGATCCTTAACCCACTGAGCAAGGCCAAGGATCGAATTCACATCCTCATGGATACTAGTCAGGTTCTTAACCTGCTGAGCTGCAATGGGAACTCTGTCTTAGTCCTTGTCTTTTGAAAGTTTAATTGTAGTGTGTTTTAGTGATGGGCTCATTTAATTCATCTTACTTGGAGTTAGTTAAGCTTCTTGTTTATGTTCATGACTTTTATCAGACACGGGAAGTTTTCAGTCATTATTTCCTCAGATATTCTTTCTGCCCCTTTAAATTTTCTCCTGGGATTCCCCACAATGTGTATGTTGGTTCCCTTGATGGTGTCCCACAGGTCCCTTATGTTCTGTTCATGTTTCTTCAGTCTTTTCTTTTTGTTCCTCAGACTCAGTAATTCCCATTGTCCCGTCTTCAAATTTGCTGATTCTTCTACCTCCTCAAATTTGCATTTGAATTCCTCTAGTCACTTACTCATCTTTAGTCAGTTGATAAACTTTTCCGCTCCAGAATTTTTTTGGTTTCTTTTTAGGTTTTATATCTATCAATATTTCCATTTTGCTCCTACATTGTTTTCTGGACTTTTTCTATGTGTTCTTTCTGTTCTTTGGGACCTTAAAGACAGGTGTTTTAAAGTCTTTTATGTGGTATATTTACCATCAGATCTTTTTCAGGGACAGTTTCTGTGCATTTATTTTTTTCCTTTGGGACATACTTTCCTGTTCTTTTCCTTTTCCTTTTTTTTTAAGGGCCGCTCCCAAGACATATGGAGGTTCCCTGGCTAAGGGTCGAATCAGAGCTGTAGCCGCTGGCTTATGCCAGAGCCACAGCAACGCGGGATCCAAGCCATGTCTGTGACCTACACCACGGCTCACAGCAACGCCAGATCCTTAACCCACTGAGCAAGAGCAGGGATCAAACCCATGTCCTCATGGGTACTAGTCGGGTTCCTTAACCACTGAGCCACAGTGGGAACTCCTCTTCTTATGTTTTCATTTTACTCTCTAGTGTACTTTCATCTCACCCTGCAGAATTACCTTGAGCATTTCTTGTGGGGCAGGTCTAGTTCTAACAAACTGCCTCAGCTTTTGCTTCTCTGGTAGTGTTTTAATTTCTCCCTCATTTTTGAAGGGCAGTTTTTGCCAGATATAGGATTCTTTTTGACAGTTTTTTTTTCTTTTAGTACTTTATTAGTCCACTGCCTTCTGGCCTCCAAAAATGATGATGAGAAATCTGCTGATTTTCCCTTTTTTTTTTTGTATGCCTTGTGTTTTTTTTTGTTTGTTTGTTTGTTTGTGTTTTTTGGTTGAACACTGGACATTTGAATCTAATAATGTGAGTCTGGAAATTGGATTATTCTCCTTCTCCTGGATTGACTGTCTTTTGCTATTGTTTTTCTTTACTGTTTTTGGTTTTTTGCTTGTTGTAGGCTTTCTCTGTGCCAAGGATCAGCCTGAGGTGTAAACTTAAGGTCTTAGGTATTTTAAAAGTTTGTACCTTTCTCTGTGTATACATGATCACTTTCTGATTTTTGCCCATATATGCATTTGTTTTTAAATGTCTGATTCCCAAAAAAGGAAAAAGAGGACAATGAAGTGGGGGTAGAAGGGTGCCAGCCCTTAAAATCCCCTTTCTTTAAGTCACTTCAGCCAGAGGGGGAAGAGGCCCAGCAACAATGTCCACCTATATCTTTGTCTGTACCTCTGTGATCAGGAGCATCAATCGGTGTTCAGAGGACACTGACATCAATCAGTGTTTGGAGGACAGGGTTCAAAACTGGCTCCCACAAGCTGTTTGCAGTCTTTTCTAGGAACATGTGCATGGCTGCCTGCCATGGGATGGAGTTAGGGTTCGGGTAGCTGTTACTGTTCTGAGAGCTGACTTGGACTAAAATTAATCACAATTTACCATCCAAGCCTTGTTCTGGAAGTTACAAGCCTTCAATAAACTCCAGGGTTCCAAAATAGTTACATCAGACAGATTCTGCCAGTGCATTTGCTGCCTGGGTGGGGAGAGGGATTCCTGATGGTTTCTACTCCACCATCTGCTCAGAAGCTTGTCCTATATTATGATGGTTTTTGTCTTGGTTTTGTCTTTTTTTTTTGTTTTTGCCTTATCTAGGGCCACACCTGCGGCATATGGAGGTTCCCAGGCTAGGGGTCTAACAGGAGTTGTAGTTGCCGTCCTTCGCCACAGCCACATGGGATCTGAGCCACATCTGTAACCTACACCACAGCTCACGGCAATGCCGGATCCTTAACCTACTGAGCGAGGCCAGGGATCGAACCTGCAACCTCATCGTTCCTAGTTGGATTCGTTAACCACTGAGCCACGATGGGAACCCCTTGGTTTTGTCTTTTTGAGGGCTGCATCAGAGCCATATGGAAGGTGCCAGGGGGTTGAATTGGAGCTGTAGCAGCCTGTCTACATCACAGCCATGGCAACATGGCAGGGCTTATGGCAATGCCAGATCCTTAACCCAGTAAGCAAAGCCAGGGATCACACCAGCATCCTCATGGATGTTAGTTGGGTTCATTACCTTTGAGCCACGATAGGAACTCCTGTATTATGATGTATTATGATGTTTTATTTTTCATTTCCTGAATCACTAATAAGATTGGGCATCTTTTCATATGTTTGTTGGCCATTCTGGTTTCCTCTTCTGTGAAGTACCTATTCAAATTTCTTCATTATTCTGTTGGGCCATTGTCTTTTTCTTATTGATTTATAGGAATTCTCTATATAAATTGGATACTAATCTTTGTCATTTACACATGTTGCAAATATCTTTTCCCATTCCTTTTTTTTAATTTGGCTGTGTCAATGGCATGCAGAAGTTCTAAGACCAGGGACTGAACCTATAGCACAGCAGTGACCCAAGCAACAGCAGTAACAATGCCAGATCCTTTTTTTAAATTACTCAATGAATTTTATTACATTTATAGGTATACAATAATCATCACAACCAAATTTTATAGCATTTCCATCCTAAACCCCCAGTTATCCTCCCACCCCACAACCTGTCTCATTTGGAAACCACAAGTTTTTCAAAGTCTGTGAATCAGTATCTGTTGTGCTAAGAAGTTCATTGTGTCCTTTTTTTTAGATTCCACATGTAAGTGATAGCATTTGATGTTGGTGTCTCATTGTCTGAATGACTTCACTTGGCATGATAATTTCTAGGTCCATCCATGTTGCTGCAAATGCCATTATTTCCTTCCTTTTAATGTCTGAGTAATATTTCACTGTGTATATGTACCAAATCTTCTTTATCCACTCCTCTGTCGATGGACATTTAAGTTATTTCCACGTCTTGGCTATTGTATATAGTGCTGCAGTGAACATTGAACACTGTGGAGTACATGTGTCTTTTCGAGTCATGGTTTTCTCTGTATAGATGCCCAGGAGTGGGATTGCTGGGTGAAATAGTAATTCTATTTTTAGTTTTATGAGGAATTTCCATACTGTTTTCAACAGTGTTTGCACCAATTAACATTCCCACCAACAGTATAATAGGGTTCCTTAGAGTTCCCGTTGTGATGCAGCAGTTAATGAATCCGACTAGGAGCCATGAGGTTGAGGGTTCGATCCCTGGCCTTGCTCAGTGGGTTAATGATCCGGTGTTGCCATGAGCTGTGGTGTAGGTCGCAGACATGGCTTGGATCCTGCATTGCTGTGGCTGTGGCATAGGCCGGCAGCTGTAGCCCTAGCCTGGGAATTGCCATATGCTGGGGGTACGGCCCTAAAAAGCAAAAAAAAAAAAAAAAAAAAAAAAAAAAAAAAAAAAAAAAAAAAAAAAAAAAAAATTAAAAAATTAAAAAATTTAAAAAATAGGGTTCCTTTTTCTCCACATCCTCTCCAGCACTTATTGTTTGTAGACTTTTTGTTGATGGCCATTCTGGCCGGTGTAAGGTGGTACCTCATAGTGGTTTTGATTTGCATTTCTCTAATAATTAGTGATGTTGAACATCTTTTTGTGTGTCTTTTTGCCATCTGTATGTCTTCTTTGTAGAATTGTCTGTGTAGATCTCCTGCCCATTTTTTGATGGAATTGTTTGTTTTTTTGACATTGAGCTGTAGGAGGTGTTTATAAATTTTGGAGATGAATCCCTTGTCAGTCGATTCATTTGCAAATATTTCCTCCCATTCTGTGGGTTGTCCTTTCATTTTGTTTGGGGTTTCTTTTGCTGTGCAAAACCTTTTAAGTTTAATTAGGTTCCATTTGTTTTTGTTTTTATTGTCCTTACTCTAACAGGTGGATCTGAGAAGATGTTGCTGTCGTTTATATTGGAGAGTGTTTGGTCTATGTTTTCCTCTAAGAGTTTTATAGTATCTGGTCTTATATCCAGGTCTTTAATCCATTTTGAGTTTATTTTTGTATATGGTGTTAGGAAGTGTTCTAATTTCATTTTTTTACATGTGGCTGCCTAGTTTTCCCAGCACCACTTACTGAACAGGCCGTCTTTTCTCCATTATATGTTCTTGCCTCCTTTGTCATAGATTAGTTGACTGTAGGTGCATGGGTTTAATTCTGGGCTTTCTATCCTGTTCCACTGATCTATATTTCTGTCTTTGTGCCAGTACCTATGGTTTTGATGACTGCAGCTTTGTACTATAGTCTGAAGTCAGGGAGCCTGATTCCTCCAGCTCTGTTTTTCTTTTTCAGGATGTCTTTGGCTATTCTGGGTTTTTTGTGCTTCCAAACAAACTTTAAAACATTTTGTTCTAGTTCTGTGAAAAAGGTCCTTGGTAATCTACCCATTGAATGGGTAGATTGCCTTGGGTAGTATAGTCATTTTGATCATATTGACTCTTCCAATCCAAGAGCATGGTGTGTCTTTCCATCTGTTCATGTCATCCTTGATTTCTTTCATCAGTGTCTTGTAGTTTTCAGAGTACAGGTCTTTTGTCTCTTTAGATAGGTTTATTTGTAAGTATTTGATTCTTTTTGATGTGATGGTAAATGGGATGGCTTCCCTAGTTTCTCTTTCTGATCTTTCATTGTTAGTAGATAGAAATGCAGTTGATTTCCGTGTATTAATTTTGTATCCTGTGACTTTGCCAAATTCATTAATGAGCTCTTAACAGTTTTCTGGTAGAGTCTTTAGGACTCTCTAGGTATAGTGTCATGTCATCTGCAAATAGTGATAGTTTTACTTCTTCCTTCCCAATTTGGATTCCGTTTATTTCTTTTATTTCTCTGATAGCTGTGGCTAGGACTTCCAAAACTATGTTGAGTAGTAGTGGTGAGAGCGGACATCCTTGTCTTGTTCCTGATCTGAGTGGGAATTCTTTCAGCTTTTCACCATTGTGAATGATGTGAGCTCTGGGTTTGTCACAGATGACCTTTATTATGTTGAGGTAGTTTCCCCCATGCCCACTTTCTGAAGGGTTTTTATCAGAAATGGGTGTTGGAATTTGTCAAAGACTTTTTTTTGCATCTATTGAGAGGATCATGTGGATTTTATTCCTCAGTTTGTTAATGTGTATCACACTGATTGATTTTAGGATATTGAAGAATCCTTGCATCCCTGGGATAAATCCCACTTGATCATGATGTACAATCCTTTTAATGTATTGTTGGGTTTGGTTGTCTAGTATTTTGTTGAGGATTTTTGCCTCTATGTTCATCAGTGAAATTGGCCTGTAATTTTCTTTTTTTGTGGTATCTTTGTCTGCTTTGGTATCAGGTGACGGTTGCCTCATAGAATGAGTTTGGGAGTGTCCCTTCCAAAAAATTGCAGAGCAATAGTTTCAGAAGGATAAGTGTTAGCTCTTCTCTAAATGTTTGATAGAATTTGCCTGTGAAGCTGTGAAGCCATCTGGTCCTAGACTTTGGTTTGTTGGAAGTTTTTAAATCACAGTTTCAATTTCAGAACTTGTGATTGGTCTGTTCATCTTTTCTATTTCTTCTTGGTTTAGTCTTGGAAGATTGTACTTTTCTAAGAATTTGTCCATTTCTTCTCGGCTTTCCGTTTTATTGGTGTATAGTTGTATGTAGTAGTCTCTTATGATCCTTTGTATTTCTGTGATGTCTGTTGTTACGTCTCCTTTTTCATTTCTAATTTTATTGATTTGTGTCCTCTCTCTTTTTTTTCTTGATAAATCTGGCTAAAGTTTATCAATTTTGTTGATCTTTTTAAAGAACCAGCTTTTAGTTTCATTGATCTTTTCTGTGGTTTTCTTCATTTCTATTTCATTGATTTCTGCTCTGATCTTTATGATTTCTTTATCTTCTACTAACTTTAGGTCTTGTCTGTTCTTCCCTCTCTAGCTGCTTTAGATGTAAAGTTACGTTGCTTATTTGAGCTTTTTCTTGTTTCCTGAGGCAGGCTTGTATTGCTCTAAACTTCCCTCTTAGAAAGAACAGCTTTTGCTGCATCCCATAGATTTTGGAGTGTTGTATCTTTGTTGTCATTTGCTTCTAGGCATTTTTTAATTTCCTCTTAGATTTCTTCAGTGATCCATGGTTGTTTAGTGGCATGTTGCTTAGTCTCCACGTGTTTGTATTTTTTGTGTTTTTTCTTCTTCTTGTTGATTTCCAGTCATATAGCTTTGTGGTCAGAAAAGATGCTTGATATGATTTCAATTATCTTTTTTTCTTTTTTTTTTTGTCTTTTTGCCTTATCTAGGGCCACACCCGTGGCATATGGAGGTTCCCAGGCTAGGGGTCTAACAGGAGCTGTAGCTGCCGGCCTACACCACAACCCCAGCAACGCGGGATCCGAGCCGCGTCTGCAGCCTATACCACAGCTCACGGCAGCGCCGGATCCTTAACCCAATGAGCAAGGCCAGGGATCGAACCCGCAACCTCATGGTTCCTAGTCGGACTCGTTAGCCACTGAGGCACGACGGGAACTCCTGGTTTCAATTTTCTTAAAGTTACCAAGGCTTGATTTGTAGCCCCGGATGTGATCAATCTTAGAGAATGTTCTGTGCGCACTTGAGAAGAATGTGTATTCTGTTGCTTTTGGATGGAATGTCCTATAAATATCTATTAAGTCCATCTGGTCTGATGCTTCATTCAGGGTCTGTGTTTCCTTATTGATTTTCTGTCTGGATGATCTATCCATTGCTGTAAGTGGGGTGTTAAACTCCCCCAGTATGATTGTGTTATTGTTGATTTCTCCTTTTAAGGTTGTTAGCACATGCCTTGTATATTGTGGTGATCCTAAATTGGGTGCATATATATTTAAAACTGTTATATCTTCTTCTTGGATTGATCCTTTGATCATTATGTAAAGTCTTTCCTTGTCCCTTGAAATCGTCTTCATTTTAAGGTCTGTTTTGTCTGATATGAGTATTGCTACTCTAGCTTTCTTTTGATTCTCGTTTGCGTGGAATATTTGCTTCCATCCTCTCAATTTCAATTTTATGTGTCCCTAGAAGTGAAGTGGGTCTCTTGAAGACAGCGTATATATGGGTCTTGTTTTTGTATCCATTCAGCTAGTCTACGTCTTTTGGTTGGGGCATTTAGTTCATTAACATTTAAGGTAATTATTGATATGTATGTTCTTATTTCCATTTCATTCACTGTTGTGGATTTGTTTTTGTTGCTCTTTTTTCTTCCCTTATTCTCTTGTTGTCTCCTCTTGTGTTTTTATGACTGTCTTTAATGTTGTATTTGAGTTGATTTTTCTTATTTGTTTGTGTATCAATTGTAGATTTTTGGTTTGCGGTTACCCTGAAGTTTCGATATAGGAGACTATATATAAATGAGATTGTTTTAAGTCTTTTGTTTCTTAATTGCAGATGCATCTCCAGTGTCCTGCATTTGTGCTCTCTTCTCATGATTTCTGACTTTGTTTGGATAATTGTGCATGGATGATTTTGTATCTTTCCTGTGTATATGCCTTTACTGGTGAGCCTTGTCATTTGTGGGTTTTTTTTCTGGTTTTGGCCTTTTCTTTCCTGCCTAGAGAAGTTCCTTTAGTATTTGTTGTAAAGTTGGTTTAGTGTTGCAGAAACCTCTTAGCTTTTGCTTATCTGTAAAGGTTTTGTTTTCTCCTTCAAATCTGAATGAGAGCTTTCCTGGGTAAAGTAATCTTGGTTGGAAGTTTTTTCCTTTCATCATGTTAAGTATATCATGCCATTCCCTTCTGGCCTGCAGAGTTTCAGCTGAAAAAAACCTTATCGGGGTTATTTGTTTCTTTTCCCTAGCTGCTTTCAATATTTTCTCTGTCTTTAATTTTGTTCATTTTGATTAATATGTGTTTCAGGGTGTTCCTCCTTGGGTTTATTTTATATGGTACTCATATATGCTTCCTGGATTTGAGTGAGTGGGTCCTTTACTGTGTTAGGGGAGTTTTTGGCTATTATCTTTTCAAATATTTCTTCTGTCCCCTTCTCTCTCTTCTCCTTCTGGTACCCCTATAATATGGATGTTGGTGCATTTAATGTTGTCCCAGAGTTCTCTGAGACTCTCATTTCCTTTCAATCTTTTTCCTCTTTTCTGTTCCACATCAGTAATATCCACTAATCTGTTCTCCAGCTTGCTTATTTGTTCTTCTGCCTCCTGTATTCTACTGTTAGCTGCTTCTAATGAATTTTTTATTTCAGCTATCGTATTTTGCATCTCTGCTTGCTTAAGTTTTATGTCTTGTATTTCTTTGCTCAGTGTTTCTTGTAAATTATCAGTCTCTGCCTCCAGTTTATTTCCAATGTCTTGCATCACCTTCAGCATCAACAGTCTACAGTCTTTTTCTGGGAGGCTGATAATCTCCTGATCTCTGAGCTGTTTTCTGGAGTTTTTTCTTTCTCCCTTATCTGAGTTATAGTTCTGTCTTCATTTTTATAGGTTTTTGGTGTGGTGACCTTTTTGCAGACAATAGAGTTGTAGCCTCTCTTCTGTGTTTGCCTCCCTTGTGGCGGAAGTTGGTATGAAGGGGCTTGCTGTAGGTTTCCTGATGGGAGGGACTGATGCCTGCCCACTGGTAGGTGGGGCTGATTCCTATCCCTCTGGTGGGTGGGGCTTTGTCCCTGGGTGAGATTAGTGGTGGCTGTGTGCCTTGGGGGTCTTAGGCATCATATTTACTGATGGATGGGGCTGTGATCCCACCTGGATTATTGTTTGGCCTGGGCCTTCTCAGAGCTGATGGGAGGGGCCAGATTTTTCCCAAAATGGCCACCTCCAGAGAAATGCAGGCTGATGAATGTTCCCAAGAGCTTTGCCTCCAATGTCCTTCCTCCACAACAAGCAAGCCACAGTCACCCCTGTTTTACCAGGAGATCCTCCAGTTATTGCAGTTGGGTTTGACCTGGATTCCTATGGAGACTTTGCTTTTCCCTGGGACCCAGTGCACATGAAAGTCTGTGTGTGCCTTTCAAGAATGGGGTCTCTGTTTCCCCCAGTCCTGTGGAGCTCACAAGCCCCATTGGCCTTTAATGCCTGATGCTCCAGGGGCTCTTTCTCTCTGTGCCAGATCCCCAGGCGTGCGAATTTGACGTGGGGCTCAGAACTCTCAGTCCTGTAGGTGAGTCTCTGTGATTATTTTCCAGTCTGTGGGTCCTCCCACCTGGGAAGTATGGGGTTGCTTATATCGTGTAATTGCCCCTCCTACCTTTTGATGTGGTCTCCTCTTGGTCTTTGGAGTAGAATATCTTTTTGAAAGTTTCCAGTCCATTTGGTTGAAGGTTGCTCAGCATTTGGTTGTAATTTTATTGTTTTTATGAGAGGAGTTGAGCTCCAGTCCTTCTATTCTGCTATCTTAATCCACTCTCCCACCAGTGCTACCAGTGCTTTTCCTAATCTTTCATGTGTACTTGGCAAAGTTTGAAAGCTGTCTCAAAGAGATTGTCAGATAAAATAAAATAAATCAATTAAAAGTGGCCATTTTGAAATAGAACCTGGGAAAGTCCCGAATTAAGATTGCTTGTTAGGATCATGCTTCACTTCTCTACAGTCAATAACAACAGCTAACAAAATTGCCAAAAATCTTGTGTTGGATTCTTTTATATTCTTTGGTGATTGGCCAGAGAAACTACAAAAGGTTTAGGAGCACAGACACTTTTTCAAACAGAGTTCCCCCATAGTCTGAATTGCAGAAGAGGTGCATTTGGGTTTCACCTGTAGAAAGAGGCTGTCATAGGGACAGCCAGGACACTCACCAGTTTGAGAAGATTGCTGAGGAAGTATGGATTTTTAATCTGGAATATACCTGGATTTTATCAACTTTTTTCATTGTGTTCATAGGAAGTTGCAGCTGGTCTCCAGCACTCATCTACCTCTCTTATCCCGAGTTTATTGTGAGATTCTGAAGCCATAGGTAGCTGTCATACAAGTGAGATTCTGTATAATTTGAAGGAATAATCACGTCCTTGCTCCAGGTTTGCAGTTTGCACATATCACTTAAGAGTTCCCTTTTTTGGTTGAGTAGCCATATGGACACCAGCCATCTATGAAAAAAAAAAGCTTTTTTTTTTTTCCAAATACTTGATTTAACACTGTCATTTAGGAAGTGACTGTACCAGAACAGGCAAAAAAAAAAAAAAAAAGAGCCTAGTGGTTAATTGCAAAATAAAAACAGCTGTGAATTTACTACATCCATTTAAAATAAGTAACATATGAAATACAAATTCTGACATAGAGATCTAACGTGAAAATCAAATTCAGTGGGATCTTGGAGTGTCAGCAGTGTGTGACAGCTTGAAGTGAGATTTTAGTTCTCTGTTTGGGAATTGAACCTGGGCTGCCAGAGTGAAAACAAGGAACCCTAACTGCTAGACCACCAGGGGCTAGTGGCTAGGAGGAGAGCCCTGGCTCTTGCCTTTGAAAAAAAAAGAATTTTACAAAGAGGTAAAGGCTGTAAAACGGACACAGAGTTTATTAGAAGGACAGTTTGCGTGGGAGGGTGCACAGAGAAGCATTTTATTTCAGACAGAATCAAAGTAGAGTACACACCCAGAAAAGGGTGTAGGTTTCCTGGGTAATGAGGAACACACTAAAAGGGTGATTTAAATCTTCTATATGGGGCCAATTTTTCCAGGTCTTTGCTTTCTCTGGCCAGTCATCTTGCTTCATTCACAGATCTGATCTGACTTCAGGCACTCCTGGATACATGTGTGTATCATTTAGCAAAGTGGATTCCAGTGCAGGGGTCTCTGGGGTGTTGACAGGAGATGTTGTGAGCTAGTACCTCCCCCTTTTGACCCCCCGAGGAGCTTTTCTGTGCATGTACAGTCAGGGAGGTCTCCTTGACCTTGAGAATAAAAGATGTGGTCATCTTACCTCTTTACTCCCGCAGAGCTTAGCTCCTCTCTGCTCCTGCCATTAACCTTCTCTCTGAAATGTCAGGGGGAGGCAAGCTCCAGTTTGCTCAGCCAGACAAACTCCAGGTGCTTAGTCCAGGGGCCCAGCCACTTCCTACCTCAAATGGATTGAACTTGTAGATTTTGTTGCTCAAACTTGCACGTACTAACATTCTGCAAAAAATAACTGCAGCAAAACATAACTGCAGCAAAGAAAACTGGCCTTTTGCAAACAAGCCTAGAAGCATTCCTCCAAAGAGACCAAAATAAACAGGTATAAAGTGTTACAGTTCAACACAAATGTTAATTCTAGAAAAAACTGCATAGGTTCAAACCACAGCAGTATGCAGTATCTTGTCATTAAAGCAGTAGCAGCAACAACAAAAATGCATCAGAATCACTGTCTTTATGGTGATTAGCATCCCCAAATAAGAAATACTGATCAGGAGTTCCCATCGTGGCTCAGTGGTCAACGAATCCAACTAAGAACCATGAGGTTGAGGGTTCGATCCCTGGCCTTGCTCAGTGGGTTAAGGATCCGGCCGTGAGCTGTGGTATAGGTTGCAGATGCGGCTCAGATCCCGCATTGCTGTGGCTGTGGCGAAGGCTGGCAGCTACAGCTCCTGTTAGACCCCTAGCCTGGGAGCCTCCATATGCCGCGAGTGTGGCCTTAGATAAGGCAAAAAGAAAAGGAAAAAAAAAGAAATACTGATCAAATTTCAGGAAGTAAATGCCTGGACAGATATAGTGTCAGTTGTTGGAAAAACTTTTTGATGACATATTTAAGATGATCCAAAAACCAAAATGGTTCAGGCATCCAGAATGGAGCTGGGTGGCCATTGTGGTTATGACTTCAGGCGTGTTCCTGCCTCACCGAGAACTTGAATTTTCTGAACGGTATCAAACTTAAGGACACCACCAGCCATTTTCTAAGCAGTATCTGCTAGCAGCTGCTAGCTGCAACTTTAGTTTCAAAGTCCAAGCCCTCTTCCCCCAACCAAAGCCGTGTAATCATCTTAATCCCCAACCAATCCTTGCTTAACAAGAACTCTTCCTGCCAGCGCCAATCCTAATTCTTGACAATTGGTTTGTGTAACCTTGCGAGGTTTTTCGTTTTTGTCTTTGGCCCCTTAGAAGCCTCCCCCATTTTGTAATGTGGTGAAACACAATTCTAGTGCTTTTTGAGTCGTATCTCTCGGGCTGCTGTCCTAACGGTGTCCTTTTTATTTCAATCAGGTCTCTCTTTCTCAGATTTTGGTTAGCATTTACTTCAACTTAAATGTCTGTTACCATCTCTAAAGTTTTTCTGAGTGCTAAATTTATATAAAGTAGGTAAATTCTTTAAATAATTTGCTATTAAGTATGCCAGTTTTGAATAGAGCTAAACAAGAAGCTGAGAATAAGATAAAGTGAAAAGGAAAGAGACATGGGGAAAAACCGACAAGTTGTAGCTGCAATAGCATGATATTATGTCAGCTTGATCTTCTTATTTCAATTAAACACATGAACTAATGTTGTGGGATTATCTTACAGAGAGACGGGACACCAACCGAGGCTATTTGACCGGAAGCAGTGTTTGTTTATGCCAGCACTGGCTCAGCGATTCATATCTAAAGGTTGAACCCTGAACGCAGTGGGGCGCTGTCGTATATACTCTCCGATTTTTTTCTTTTGTACTTTGGTCCCTTTGTCCTCCTTATAAGATAACTACGTCCTGTAAATGCTGGTTGGATGGTCTCTGTTGCAAAGTTGCACGTGGAAACTGATCTTGAGACTCCTCTGCTGTCATGGTAACAGGAGGTGATGCCAGTGCTGTTTGGATACTGCTCCATGTTTTTCTGTTGGTGGGAGAAGAAGCAGTGATACAATTGGTTCTCCAACTTATGGGTTTTTACCAAAGAGATTGTCTGTTGTGATCGGATCATTTCCCGTTTTGCAGAGCATAGTGTCAGTCTGATGTTAATCATCTGAAGTCTCAACCTCTGGCATATTCATCGGTTTGTCCAGAGGATAAAAATACCGTATGTATGGGCAGCAAAACCAGCTAGACTCTTATCTGCCCCTTCTGCTTCTGCTTTCTGAAGGGAAGCCTGTTTCCTTCCCCTTGCAGAGTCATTTTTGATTTTTTTGACTCCTTTTAAGTTTTCCTTTGGCAGCAGTGGTGTTGGTGGTAAAAGAGCCTGTGCACCTGCACTTCCCCTTAGATTCACTCGGCATGTCAGATTTTTCCTCTTTATTATCTTTTTGGGAAGGAGACTTTTGGGAGTAGCCTCCATGTGGAGAGGAAGATCTAAGGGAGAAGTTGGTTTCACTCTAGCAGGCCCCTCCCACCCGCACAGTCTTGTTGATTTTTTTTTTTCCCAAGTTGTATATTCTTTATTGTAGAAAAATTCTGTGTAACAAAAATTAGCTATAGAGTTCTTTTCACGTGCACTCAGGAACGTTATCTAGTACAAGATGCAATTGTGTGCGTTTATCTCAAATGTCTGGAGGTATCTTCTCTAAGTCAATATATGATGTCTCTACTGCTCTTACAGACATTTATGCTCAGATCTTTATTTTTTAAAATAGATACAACACAGTTTTTCAATAAAAATAAGGCTGACTTAGCTTTATATGACTTTAAAATTTTTTGGTGCATTAAAATTTTATTGAGACTTATTTTAGAGCCTGTGTATGGCCTGACTTAAATATTTCACTCAAGAAGAATGCATACTCTGCAGTCGTTGGGTTTAGTATATTATATATGACAGTTAGGGGAAGTTGGTGGAGGTGTTGTTCCAGCCTTTTACATACTCACTGATTTTGTGATTTTGTGTTTCCTTGTTCTATCAATTACTGAGAGAGAGTTGTTAAAGTCCATAACCACCACTATGGTTTTGTCTGTATCTTCCTTTAATCCTACCAATTTTTCTTTCTTTTTCCTTTTTTTTTTTTTTTTTTTTTGTCTTTTTGCCTTTTCTAGGGCCGCACTCACGGCATATGGAGGTTCCCAGGCTGGAGGTCTAATCGGAGCTGTAGCCGCTGGCCTACACCACAGCCACGGCAACGGCGGATCTGAGTCGCATCTGCAACCTACACCACAGCTCACAGCAATGCTGTTAACCCACTGAGCAAGGCCAGGGATCGAACTCAAAACCTCATCATTCCAAGTTGGATTCGTTAACCACTGAGCCACGACGGGAACTCCCTCTTTTTTTTTTAGGCCTGTGCCCACGGCCTATGGAAGTTCCCAGGCTAGGGGTCGAACTGGAGCTGTAGCTGCTGGCCTGTGCCACAGCCACAGCAACACCAGGTCCAAACTGTGTCTGTGACCTAAACTGCAGCTCATGGCAACGCGGGAACCTTAACCCACTAGCAAGGCCAGGGATCAAACCTGCATTCTCATGGTTACTAGTCAGGTTTGTTACTGCTGAGTCACACCGGGAACTCCAAATCCTACGCAAGTTTTAATTAATTAATTTTCTTTTTTACGTCTGCACCTGCGGCATAGAGAAGTTTCCCGGCCAGAGGTCAAATTGGAGCTAGAGCTGGGCCTATGTCACAGCCATGGCCACATCAGATCCCAGCTGCATCTGTGACCTGCACTGTAGCTTGTGGCAATGCTCGATCCCTAACCCACTGAGCAAGGCCAGGGGTCAAACCTGCATCCTCATAAAGACAATGTTGGGTCTTTAACCTGATGAGCCAACTCCCAGTTTTTGTGGTGTGTGTTTTGAAACTCTGGGTTTTTTTTAATTTAATTTTATATTGGGTTATAGTTGATTTACATTTACAGTGTTGTGTTAGTTTCAGGTGTACAGCAAAGTGATTCGGTTATATATATATATGTGTGTGTGTGTGTGTGTGTGTGTATGTATATGTATATATATACTTTTTCAGATTCTTTTCCCATATAGGTTATTACAGAATATTGAGCAGAATTCCCTGTGCTATACACTAGGTCCTTGTTTGTTACCAATTTTATGTATAGTAGTGTGAATATGTTAATCCCAAACTCCTAATTTATCCCCCCCCGCACTTTTCTGGTGACCATACATTTGTTTTCGAAGTCTGTGAGTCTGTTTTGTAAATAGGTTCTTTTGTATCATTTTTTTTTCTAGATTTCACATGTAAGTGATATTATATTGATGTTTATCTTTCTCTGATTTACTTCATTTAGTATGATAATCTCTAGGTCCATCCACGTTGCTGCAGATGGTATTGTTTTATTCTTTTTTTTTTTATAACTGAGTAATATTCTATCGTATATATGTACCACATCTTCTTTATCTGTTCCTCTGTCGGTGGACATTTAAGTTGCTTCCATGTCTTGACTATTGTAAATAAGGTTGCAATGAACATTGGGGTGCATGTATCTTTTCAAATTATGGTTTTCTCCTGATCTATGCCTATGCCCAGGGTTGGAATTGCTAGATCATTGCTGGTAGTTCTTTTCTTTCATTTTTGCTTTTTAGGGCCGCAGCTGCGGCATATGGAAGTTCCCAGGCTAGGCGTGGAATCAGAGCTACAGCTGCCAGCCTACGCCACAGCCACAGCAACACAGGATCTGAGCTCCAGCTGTGACCTACACCAGACCTTGTAGCAAGGCCAGATCCTTAACCCACGAAGCAAGGCCAGGCATTGAACCCTCATCCTCATGGATACTAGGCAGGTTCTTTACTGCTGAGCTACAAAGGAAACTCCCTCTATTTTTAGTTTTTTAAGGAACTTCCATACTGTTTTCCATAGTGAGTATACAAATTTACATTCCAACCAACAGTGTAGGAGGGTTCCCTTTTCTACACATGCACCCTAGCTTTCATTATTTGTAGATCTTTTTTTTTTTTTTTCGGCTACACCCATGATGCGTGGAAGTACCTGGGCCAGGGATCAAACCTACACCACAGCAGTGATCCAAGCCACTGCAGTAACAACACTGGATCCTTAACCTGCCGTGCCACAGGAGAACTCCTGTTTATAGACTTTTTAATGATGGCCGTTCTGACCCACGTGAGGTGATACATTATTGTAGTTTGGATGTGCATTTCTCTAACAATTAGCAATGTTGAGCACCTTTCTATGTGCTTTTTTGGTCTTCTGCATGTCTTCTTTGGAGATGTGTCTGTTTATATCTTCTCATTTTTTTTTATTGGATAGCTTGTTTTTTGATACTGAGCTGTATGAGCTATTTGTATATTTTGGAGATTAATTCCTTGTCCGTTGCTTTGTTTGCAAATATTTTCTCCCTTTCTGTGGGTTATCTTTTCATTTTGTTTACGGTTTCCTTTGCTGTGCAAAAGCTTGTATGTTTAATTAGGTTCAAAAATTTTGTTGTGATTTATGTCAAAGAATGTTCTGCCTAAAGTTTTTCTCTAAGTGTTTTATAGTATCTGGTCTTACATTTAGGTCTTTAAAATCCATTTTAAGTTTATTTTTGTGTATGGTATTAGAGAATGTTCTAATTTCATTCTTTTATGTGAAGCTGTCCAGGTTTCCCAGCACCACTTATAGAAGACACTGTATTTTCTCCATTGTATATTCTTGCCTCCTTTGTTGTAGATTAACTGAACTTAGGTGTGTGGGAATTTTTTTCTGGAGGGGGCTTTCTATCCTGTTTCACTGAATTATATTTCTGTTTTTGTGCCAGTACCATACTGTTTTGATTACTGTAGCTTTGTAGTATAGTTTGAAACCAGGGAGCCTGATTCCTCTACCTCCATTTTTCTTTCTTAGGATTGCTTTGTCTATTTGGGGTCTTTTGTGTTTCCATACAAATTTAAACTTTCTGTTGTTGTAGTATGGTGAAAAATTCTGTTGGTAATTTAATAGGGATTGCATTGAATCTGTAGATTGCCTTAGGCAATATAGTCATTTTGACAATATTGATTCTTCCAACCCAAGAACGTTGTGTTATCTTTCCATCTGTTTGTGTCATCTTAGATTTCTTTCATCAGCATCTTATAGTTTTCAGAGTACAGGTCTTCTGCCTCCTTAGGTAGGTTTATTCTTAGGTATTTTATTCTTTTTGATGCAGTGGTAAATGGGATTACTTCCTTAATTCTCTTTCTGATCTTTCACTGTTAGAAATCTCTTGCATTTCTATACATTGTGTATTAATTTTGTATCCTGCAACCTTACCAAATTCATTGATGAGCTCTAGTAGTTTTATTTTTATTATTTATTTTTGGCCATGGCTGCAGCATGTGAAAATCCCCAGGCCAGGGACTGAACCCAAGCCACAGCAGTGACCTCGTTACTGTAGTGACAGTCAAATCCTTAACCTTCTGTGCCACAAGAGAACTCTAGTAGTTTTCTTTTTTAAAATTGATTTACTTTTCAGAGTTTTTATCATTGTACTTTTTTTATACAGTTATTTTTTTATTCTCCTCTACTATGCCATCATCCTTTGGCACTTTCTATTTTTTGAATTTGCTTTCTACGTTCTTTTTATTTTTTGTCACAGTTCTTCATCATTCACAGGATTCTTTAACGAATGAGCTTCAGCTTATATATTCCTGTAGCTTTTTTTTGGTTTTGTAAGATTTTTCTGAGTAATTGCCTATGTGAACACCCATCTCTTTAGTCTCTGTTGTTGATTTGCAATACTACAAGCCTTTTTCTCTTTTGAAACATTATCTTTTTTTCTCCACTTTGAGACTATTACTGATTTTTTAAATATACTTATATCTAGAAAACTTGATATGCTCTTTTACTAATTCTATTTATTTGTGATCCTCTTGGATTTTCTGTGTAGACAATCATTTATCTGCTTATAACAAGTTTTATTCCTTCTGTTTCAATTCTTGCACACTTATTTTTTTCTTATCTCACTACCTTCCTATGCCCTTTGCCCTTCATCACAATGTTAAAAAGGATCAGTGGAGTTACTAAGTCCAAGCTTGTACTGGTTGCTGTATGACAGGCTAATAAATCAAGAGATAAAGTGTTGGGTCAAGGAGTAGTGACTTTATTCAGAAAGCCAGCAGACCAAGAACATGGTGGGCTAGCGTCCCAAAGAATTACCCTATCTGAGTTAAAATTCAGGCCCCTTTTATACTAAAAGGGGAGGGGGGGTCAAGCCTGAGAGAACCTTAGGAAAGGGCTACTATATACATGTCAGGCTATAGGCAACATTCCTTTACAAAGGTGCAGAGCCAGCATGACTAAGCACAGGCAAGAGAACCCAAAGGTTAGAGATATGGAGATAGATCCAGTATGGAGTCAGCTTTGTCCTTCTCTGTCACAGTGATAGTGAGCATCTTGTCTAGTTTCTGACTTTATCAATCGGTATGATATTTGCTATAGATATTTAGTAATTTACCCATCAGGGTAAGGAAGTTACCATATATACCTAATTTTTTTCATGATATGAATTAAAAATTTTCCTCATCTCTTAAAATCAACAATTTTTCTTCTTTAATATCTTAATCTAGTAAGACATAGTTCCTACTACGTCTTGATATATTACTATTATTTTTGTCTTTAGTTCCTTTTTTTTGGGAGGGGGCACACCCACAGCATATGGAGATTCCCAGACTAGGAGCTGAATCGGAGCTATAGTTGCTGGCCTGTGCCACAGCCACAGTAGCACCAGATCTGAGCTGCATCTGCAGCCTACACCACAGCTCACAGTAATGCTGGATCCTTAACCCACTGAGTAAGGCCAGGGATCTAACCTGCATCCTCACGGATACTAATCAGATTCGTTTCCACTGAGCCATGGCTGGAACTCCCTGATACATTTTTTTTTTGTGTGTGCGCGCATTGTTAGATTTGGCTTCCTCGACATTTCAGGTTTTTACATCTGTATTTATGCTGTAAATTCACATCTATTTTTACAATGTACTAAGTTTCACCTGTTTTTAAGCCAAGTAGACCACGTGTCTGACTTCCTTTGCTCAAGATTGTGATTAAGGTTTGCTTGTGCTGTTGTCTGTAGCTATTGTGTAGTTTGTTCATTTTTATTGTTAAATAGTGTTAAAGATAAAACGAAGCCAGACACTAGTTAAAGTGGTGAGGACAGAGTTTAACCGGTAGTATACTGTTGCGATATGGCAGAGTCCTGTGTGAACAGATCTGCACTTCAGCTTGCACAGAGGTGACCGGGCCTTTTAAAGGGAGAGTAGGGGAGGAGGGAGAGGATTGAGTGAGACTCGGAGTCAGGGAAGTAAAAAACTACCAGAAGGGGGTGGGAGTTGGACAGTGTAAAACCCACGGGGGTTTGCTAACTGGTGCTTATCAAAGTTAGGCTCAGCCTCCACAGAGGCTGGGAGACAGGGGCCCTACCTTTGGGTGTTGGTTGGAACACACAGTAAGCTCTTGGGCAGCCTCGAGTTTTTTCAGGCAGGCAGTTTAAAGGGTCTGGAGTCAGGCCTAGGGATATGGTCTTGAACTATTTCTGAAGATGTCTTATGGAGTTCCCATCACGGCTCAGTGGTTAACGAATCCGACTAGGAACCATGAGGTTGTGGGTTTGATCCCTGGCCTCGCCCAGTGGGTTAAGGATCTGGCGTTGCCATGAGCTGTGGTGTAGGTTGCAGACGCAGCTCAGATCCCACGTTGCTGTGGCTGTGGTATAGGCCGGCGGCTACAGCTCCGATTAGACCCCTAGCCTGGGAACCTCCATATGTGCCCAGAGTGCAGCCATAGAAAAGGCAAAAAGACAAAAAAAAAAAAAAGTCTTATAACATCAATATCTTCAAATAAAGATATCTTCAGATGGCTGATGTTTCCTTCCCCCATTGATTTATAAGTTCTTAATAAATTCTGGATACAAGATTTCGTTAGTTAATTGTATTAAGAAATATTTTCTCTCTCTCGCTTTTACTTTCTGAATGTTCAATTTTAATGAAAAGAGAAGTTTTTAATTTTGATAGGATTAGACTTATCAGTGTTTTCTTTGGTGGCTAGTGCTTTCTTAAAAAAATAGATTTTAGGAGTTCCCATTGTGGGTTAGCTGGTTAAGGACCCGACTAGTATCCATGAGGAGGCAGGTTCAGTCCCTGGCCTTGGCTCAGTGGATTAAGGATCTGAGGTTGCTACAGGCTGCGGTGTAGGTTTCAGCTGCAGCTCAGTTCATCCAGTGTTGCTGTGGCTGTGGTGGAGGCCTGTGGTTGGCTCCGATTCTACCCCAAGCCTGGGAACTTATATATGCCTCAGGTGTGGCCATAAAAAGAAAAAAAAACAGATTTTATTTTTAAGAGAAGTTTTAGGTTCACAGCAGCATTGAACATAAAGTACAGAGAGTTCCTGTATAGCCCCAGAGCCCCCCATCTATCAGCAAACCGCTCTAGAGAGCCATGTTTGTCACCACGGATGAACCGACACTGATAAACGTCGTTATCCCCCAAAGCCCACAGTTTGCATTAGGGTTGATGTACAGTCTGTGGGTTTTGACAAATACATAATGACACGTGTCCATCATTCTAATATCATACAGAATAGTTTCCCTGACCTAAAAGTCCTGTATGCTCTGCTTATCCATCCTTCCTGCCCACTAACCCCTGGCAACCTTGGATCTTTTTACTGTCTCCATAGTTTTGTCTTTTCTAGAATGTCATATAGTGGGAACCATACAGTATGAAGACTTTTCAGATTGGCTTCTGTCACCTATATATTCACTTAACTCTCCTCCATATCTTTTCATGACTCGATAGCTCTCTTTTTAGTCTCACTAAATTCCACTGTTTGAATATACCGTAGTTTATTTATCTATTCACCTACTTAGGGGCATCTTGGCAGTTATGAAAAAGCTGTTCTAAGCATCTGTGGTCATTCATTTTTTTTTTTTGAAGAATTAAATTAATTTTTGTGTGGGCGCACCCACAGCGTGTGGAAGTTCCTGGGCCAGGGATTGAATCCGAACCACAGCTATGACCTATGCCTTGGCTGTGGCAACGCCAGATCCTTTAACCCGCTGTGCTGTGGTGGGAATGGCTATTCATTTTCAACTCATTTGGGTAAATACCAGGAGCACAGTTGCTGTTAAGAGCAAGTTTAGTTTTATTAGAAACTGCCAAACTGTCTTCCAAAGTGGCTGTAGCATTTTGCATTTCCACCATGAACAAATGACAGGTCCTGTGCTCTACATCCTCGCCGGCGTTTGATGTTTTGGAGTTTTGCCAGGGTGTGAAGTGGTAACTTGTTTCAATTTGTGTTTCCTGGATGCCATGTGCTGTGGAGCATCTTCTCATATGCTTATTTGCCATCTGTATATCTTTTTTTCAACTCAATAAATTTTATTTATAGTTGTACAATGACTGTCAATTTTATAGCATTGCCATCTGTATCTCTTTGATACAGTATGTTGTTCATATCTTTCATCCATTTTAAAATTGGGTTGGAGTTCCCTTGTGGCGCAGCAGGTTAAGGATACGATGTTGTTGCTGCGGTGGCTTCGGTCTCTACGCAGGTTCAATCCCTGGCCCAGGAACTTCCACATGCAGCAGGTACAGCCAAGAAAACTTTGGGTTTTTTTTTTCCTGTTTAATTTTAAGAATTCTTTGTGTATTTTGGATAACAGTCCTTAAGATTTATGCACAGCAGTCCTTTTTAGGATTTATATTCCATGTTCCTCCCAACTTTTTAAGACATCAATATTACACCTTCTGTCCCAGCAGGAGCATTTGAACCTCAGTTCCTAGGTTCTAGAGTCTGAATTTGGGTCTAAAACTCGGGAGGGCATTTAGTATGAGGCCGCTCTGGCTTTGTTTTTTCCTTTCTCTGCTTCTTTGGACCTCAGAGAGAACTCCCCCCTAAATCACAGATGCAGCGTCTCGCTCTTGCTGAAGAGGATGTGTGGGTGTGGCTGTGCTGAGGCAGGGAGTCGTGTGGCAGCCTAGGACAGGACAGCCACACGCCTTGAATTTTAACCTGATCACAGCTACGGCTTACCTGCCGAACAAAGATATGTTAACGTTGCCGTAAGGACTCTACATGTCCTTTGGGCATGTGTTCCTTTGCAAATGCAGTTGTGAGTGAAATGCTTTTCCTTTCCAGACGTGCGGACCAAACGGGAGTATGATGAAAGCCACGTGATGACAGCCCTTCTCGTGAAGAAGGTTTATGGGCCGAGTCGGGATCTGGGGCAGACTGGTTACCTTACAGGAATGTGGGAAGAATGGGCAATTTTATCCGAGGTCCAGGAGGTGGCAGCAACCACCTGACACTGTGGGCAGCAGAGGCAGGGTCGCCCCTATGCATCCATCAGGGTCTCCTACGCTTTCACTCCCTAAGGCGCCCCCCACTTCTCCCTCATCCCCCCCCCCCAGCCCCGCCCCAGTCATGGTCAACAGCGTCATTGAAGAAATAACACCGATTTAATTCCTTGATGTGCCAGGCAATGTTCTAGACCCTGGGGATACAACAGAATACAAGGTGCTCTTAATTCATCCTTCCTGCCTGACGGAGCTTCTGTTCTGCTCAGGGGACAGACAGCAAACCATAGGGACAGTCAGCAGAAGCCAGAGACAGAGGCCTCTCCCTTGGCCCCCTCTTCCTGCTGGCAGGCACTGTGCTGCCCCTGCTGGGAGATCCCTCGGGGAGTCTTCCTCTTTTGGCTCCACCTCTGACCCCTGCAGTCCTGGCCACACTCTCTGCCCTTGGCTTCCAAGTTCTCCTTGGCTCCCCGGTTTCTTCTCTTTCTGGTTCAGCTTCATTTTCTCCTGCTGGCGCCTGAGGAGTTCTGGTATATCTGACCGTCTGTACACTTTCTGCTCAGAGATTTCCCCGAGCTTACAGGTTTAGTTTTTCGCATGCAGTTATCTGTCTCATCAATTTTACTTCTAAAATTTTGTCTCACAAAACCCCCACCCCCTCCGTGTTCCCACGGCTGCGCACAGCCCTCGGACGCCTCCCTGCACAGAACTGGCGGGAGCCGGCGGCCTGCCTGGGGATGTTTCTGGGATGAGCTTGCTGCCCGACCCCTCCCTGTCTCTGCCCTGGCGCCTCATCGTCTGCTTTTCTCCTCCCTGGATTCTCAGTTTTCGAGCTCCGTGCTCTCGTTCTTCGTCTCCACTTCTGGCCTTTCTTGGCCTGTTGGGGCGTATTCAGAGCCCCGAGTGATGTTGAGCCTTCTGTTTCCAACCTGCCCCCAGTCCTCGTGTTCCTTTGATTCTGGAAGGGAGATGCTCTCCCTGCTTCCGCCCCTCAGGACCCCTCAGCCAGGCCGACACCTCGTGCCTCCCCTCCCCTCCTTTCTGGCCAGCAGATTATAGGCCTCGGGGAACCCCAGCCCCAGCAGGACACACAGCCCTCAAGTCAGTGTTCACAGACCTCAAGGATCTGGGTCCGCCTCCCTCTCCAGCCTCAGCTCTGGCCGCTTCCACTCTCCCCTGACACCATAACCTTGCCCTGCCCCGTTTCCCTGGTTCTAAGACGCACATATATCCTCATATTTTAACTCTTCTAAAGTTGGAATATGTTCGACTATTGATCTGCCCCTTAAACTGACCGTCCCCCCCAGAGTGAACGTGGTCACCGTCTTTTTCTGCCTGGCATCCCCGCTCTTCTGAGGGGAACGCCTCCTTTCTCTGCTCACACCATGGGGTCCAGTGGTTTTTCCCCAGACTAGGGTCCAGACCCAGCTACAGTGATGGGCCTGGGAAGAGAACAGCAAGTCAGAATTTAAGTTCGAGAAGGTGGCTCCTTCTCCTCTGCTGGTGGAGTCTGGAGGGCTGGAGTCTGAGCATTGCTGGCGGCCGTGCCTCAGGCTTCAGGACAAAGTGGTCTGAGGGGGCGAAGCCAGCGTGCAGGGGACGCAGAAGGCACAGCACCCGGGAGGGAGGCCTGGGTGCTAGAGTTCAGGTCTTCCCAGGGCTGGTTGCTCCCTGCCCTGCTCCTCCTCCTTTGATGTACACTCCTGGTCACAACTGCTGTGAAATCGGTGGTACATCTTACACAACCAGTGTTCTCTTACAGTCTAGGAAATGGCAGTATGTGTGGTTCTCAGGACACACTGCTGTCTGTGACCCAGGGACATGTCTGGCTTGTTCACCACTGTGTCCCGGGTGTTCAGCCTGGTCCCTGGCATCTGGCGGGTGCTCCGTAACCCCTTGTTAGCTAAACAGCGAATGACCGATCTCTATTCCTTCTGCCTGCATCACTCCCCCAGCCTTTGTCTCTCTGGCAGATTTCCACCCGCCCTCGCAGTCTCGTCCCAAATGCCTCCTCCGCCATGCAGCCCTTCTGAGAACTCCAGACCAACTCGGGCCCTTCCCTTTTCCTTTTTTTCCTTTGTTTTGAATCTCCGTGTGCCAGAACCTAGGCCAGCATGGGCCGTCCTCGAGGAACGTTTACTGAGTGAAGAAGGGGTGTCCAGCCCCATCTCTCCTGCTCCCCCACCTGCTCAGGCCTCTAGGGACCGGCCCCACCTTCCCCTTTTGCTCATGCTCTTCTCCACATCCAGGCCTCCCCGCTCGTCTAAATCCTGCTCATCCTCTGAGCGCCGGCTGTGCGCCAGCTCCGTTAGATGGATGGATGTGATTTCTCTCCGTACGGGCCAGGGGAACATCCCATGGGCCTTAGCAGGGTACTTACCAGGGTACACGTAGCTGTGTACTCGTCCTGTCCCACCTGAAGGTCCCGTCAGCTGCAACAGCCAGCTCAGACCACAAGGGACAGAGTCAGGCTCAGGTTCCCCCAAGTAGCAGGGCCTCCAGGAAGCATGATGAACTAGAAAAGACTCGCCTCTCAGTGTCCCTTTGGGGGGTCCAAGGCCGTCGTGGGGCTGGGAGGGGCCATCACGTCCTTGGCAGATCACACCTGTTGCTCCCGCCCTGGTGGCCCACCAGAATGACCACCTGGCCACTCTCCAGCTCCTCCTCATGCTCGTGACCTGTGGCTCTTGTTTGCCCAGCCCATCATCATCTTTTTTTATTTTTATTTTTTTTAGGGCTGTACTCAACAGCATATGGATATTCCCAGGACAGGGGTCAAATCAGAGCTACACCCAGCTGCCGTCCTACACCACAGCCACAGCAACATGGGATCTGAGCTGCTCCCGTGTCCTACACCACATTTCACGGCAACACTGGATCCTTAACCCACTGAGCGAGGCAGGGGACCGAACCCACATCCTCATGGATACTAATTGGATTCTTAACCTGCTGAGTCACAACAGGAACTCCCCAGCCCTTCTTTTAACCATATTTATGGCCTACTGTGTGCCAGGCACTGTTTCTGAAACTCAGGGTACATCGGTGGCTATAAATGGATGAAAGTTCCTGCTCTCACTGAGCTTCCATTTGAGCTTACACCCTGCCTCGTCACACCTGCTCACTTATGACTTCTATCTGTTCCAGCCTTCTGCTTACTGCCCTTTCTACGGCAGATTTTGGATGTGGTCCCCATCACCAACACTCTTCCCCAGAAAGAGGGTGTAATTCTTAGTTCAGGTGGCCATGACGGTTCTCAGAGCGCTGGTGCCAGGGCTCCTCACGGGCTGTGTGCTGTGCTTTCAGTAGACCCCTGTTCTTTGGCCAGACACTTATCTCTAGTCCAGTCGGTTGTGCAGCTCTCCGCAGGAGGGGATACGGGCATGGAAGGTCCTTGGACTTTAGCAGGCTCTCTGGTCCAGTGGCAGTGCTTCCATGCCTGTGTGTAGTCAGGGAAATGGGCACCGTCCTACCTCCCCGTGCTGGTGTACAGGGAATATGGGCTCAGCTGAACCCAAATGCTGACAGGCTTCTCTTGTGGTTTACTTTAGCGAGCAGATGAATATCTTATCCCGGAGTCTGTGGATCTGGAGTGTGTGAAATACTGTGTGGTGTATGATAACAGCACCAGCTCCCTGGAGATCATCTCAAAAAGCAACAGCGATGATGACAACACTGACGATGACAATGAAGGTGGGTTTTTTTACAATAGCAGCAAGAACAATAGTTAAGTTACTGAGCACTTTCACCACACGCCAGGAACTCTGCCTGGTCCTCCTCGTGCCATCCACAGAACAACCCTTTGAGGCTGGCAATGTCAAGAACTGGGAAGGGCCTGGGCGTTTTCCTTCCTTGCCAGCTGACAAGTGAACCCGCCATGGTTCCGTGGATGCTGGCAAAAGTCATGGGGCTCCTGAGTCAGAGACAAGCAAAGGCTTTTATTTATTTCTCAGAGCAACAAAAGTAGAGAGTAAGCAGTGGGTAGTATTAATGGAGAACTCTGAGATAAGGGGGCCTGAATCTTGATCAACAAATGGGCACAAGGCCTGCCTGCCCTTGGCTCTGCAGGGAGAAACTGTCTCTATCATCCAAGGCTGCTTGTCTTACAGATCTCCTTGAAAAGCCAGTGCCTTTGTGCAGAGGACGTATAGAAACATGAAAGGCTGGGAGAACTGTCTCCTAAGAGGTAACATCCCCATTTTAAGATGAAGAGATTGGGGTCCAAGAAGGTGAAGTGAGTCAGCTGATCCCCCAGGTGTGGGACCTTGGGTATCTATTGCTATGTAACATATTACCCCCAAACTCAATTGTTTAGGCCAGAAACATGAGTTATCTCTTTGTTTCCATGGGACTCAAGAGCAGCTTAGTTGGGTGGTCCTAGTACAGTGTCTGTCCATGATGTCAGCCAGAACTGCTGTCCTGTGAAGACGTGACTGGGCCAGGATGATCCCTCTCTGAGATGAGTCACTCACACGGAAACAACCAGGAGTCCTCAGATCCTCGCTACCTGGATCACCTGCTTCGATGGTCTCATGGCAGGGGAGCTGGTTTCCTCCGGAGCGAGTCATCCGAGAAAGAGGGAGAGCAGGAGAGCCACGGGCCATTTTATTTCCTTTTTCGGGCCGCACCTGCAACATATGCAAATTCCCAGGCTAGACCACAGCCACAGCAACGCAGGATCCGAGCCGCGTCTGTGACCTACACCACAGCTCATGGCAATGCCGGATCCTTAACCCACTGAGTGAGGCCAGGGATGGAACCCTCATCCTCACGGACACTATGTTGGGTTCCTAATCTGCTGAGCAACACTGGGAACTACCCAAGGACCTTTCATGAACTAGTCTTGGGACTTAAACAGTCACTCTCCCCACGTTCTATTCATTAGAAGCAAGTAGCCAAATATAGCCTGCCCTCAAGGAGAGGGGAATTAACCTTTTATTTATTTATTGCTTTTTAGGGCCACACCCACGGCATATGGAAGTTCCCAGGCAAGGGATCGAATCGGAGCTGCAGCTGCCAACCTACACCACAGCCACAGCAATGCCGGATCCCCAACCCACTGAACGAGGCCAGGGATCAAACCTGCGTCCTCATGGATACTAGTCATGTTCTTAACCCACTGAGCCACAACAGGAACTCCTAAACTCAACCTTTTAAAGGGAGACATTTGAAAGAATTGGGGAGAATTTTTTAAACCACCACACTAGTAATCGGTGGAGCCAAAATTCAAACCCAGGCGCTTTGGCGCTGTCTGGTCTGCTAAGTTCTGGATAGTGATGCTGGAGAGCAGTGCAGTTGTTCCAGCCTTGAGCTTGGTCAGCTCTAATCTGCTTCACTGAGCCTCTGCTGCATTCCCCGCCCAGTCCCCCACCCCAACCCGCCCCACTGGGTGGACCCCGCCGCCCTTGCTGCTGTTTGTGCCTCCATGACTAATTCGTGGGAGCGGGGTTCTATAGGCTGGGTGTTCACACCATTGGTCACTGGGTGGTGCTAGGCTTCCACCTTTCATTAAACCAGTCTCTAGGAGGTCCTTAGGCAGGATCTTGTCCCTTCTTCCCTAAACTCATCCTTTTGGACTCCCACCTGCAATCCTAGGATTGTAGACTGGACTCGGATATCCTAGGAAAGAGTGGTTGATAAAGACACCCCCTCCACCCTCTATACCTACTTCCCTTTAGTGTTATGGAGCCCCCATCCTCACTCAGTAAGAAATCACAACCAGAGAACAACAAAACCACAGTTTGCCCACTCAAAGCACCTTTTCTCCTACGGATCTAATTTGCATACAGCCACACAGATCTAATTTGATTACAGTCTAAGAGTGGTTCTGCAGATTGAGAGAGGTATTTAAGATGAAACGGATATCAGAGTCAGAATGAGATATCTCTTCACACGCATTAGAATGGCCATCATCTAAAAGGCAGGTAATGACAAATGTCGATGAGGATGGGGAGAAACTGGAATCCTCATACACTGCTGGTCAGCCTGTAAAAATGTGGGAAATGGTTTGGTGCTTCCTCCAAAAGTTAAACATTGTTACATATTGTCTAGCAGTTCTCCTAGGTATTTTCCCGGGGTGGGGGGAGGAGAAAAGCGCAATCTAAAAGTTGAGAATTATGTTTTATTTGGTGACTTTATGAGGACTGGAGCCCAGGAGGCAGCCTCTCAGCTCCAAGGGACGGCTCTGAAGAGGTAATGGAGGAGCCAGGGCATATAGGAGTTTTGCAATAGAAAACAGGTAGTCAGAACATTCAGAGATTACTGTTAATTAAGAAAAGCAGACATCTCAAGTTAATGAACTAGTGCTTTTCTATGGGAAGATGCAAAGGTCTGGGCTCATTGCAATCATCCTTTGATATGCACCTCAGCTATCTAGGGCCAGTATCCTGCTATTCTCCATCCTGAATCCCCTCTGGGCACACAATCAGGGGCAGTTGCAGTGGCTGATGGCTTGATGGCCGCAGCATCCTCTGTTCACTGATATGCCAAGTGACATTCTTTGTCCCCAGTATATACACAAGAAAAATTAAACATGTGCACACAAAACCTTGCACATGGATCTCCACAGCAGCATTATTCATAATAGCTACAAAATAGAAACAACCCAAATGTTCGTCAATAGATAAACAAAAGGCGGAGAGCCACACAATGGAGTATTACTCAGCTAAGAAAAAGGATGGAGTGCTGACATTTGCTGTAACATAGATGAACTCTGAAAACATCATGCTCAGTGAAAGAAGCCAGACACAAAATGCTGTGTATTGTATAATTCCATTTCTGTGAGATGTCCAGAATAGGTCAATCCATAGAAATTAGATTAGTGGTTGCCTAGAGCTGGGTATTTGGGGGAAGATATGAGAAATGAAACCCTTTAAGTGGTACATAACTTCTTTTGGGGGTGATTAAAATGTTCTGAAATTGGTTGCAGTGATGGTTACGTAACTGAATATATTAACAATATTAATTTATATACTTTAGATAAATTATGTGGCATATAGTATATATTGTACATACCTATGTACATATATATACATATTTCCCTTATGTTGTATCATCCTTCCTTGCAAAAATAGGAAATATGAAATCTCAGAGTTTACACAAAAAGATCAGCTTATGTGGTGAATTGCTTTTTAAATATTGTTTTATTTGGAGTTCCCGTCGTGGCTCAGTGGTTAACGAATCCAACTAGGAACGATGACATTGTGGGTTCGATCCCTGGCCTTGCTCAGTGGGTTAAGGATCTGGCGTTGCCGTGAGCTGTGGTGTAGGTTGCAGACGTGGCTCAGATCCCGCATTGCTGTGGTTGTGGCGTCGGCCGGCAGCTACAGCTCCGATTAGACCCCTAGCCTGGGAACCTCCACATGCCGTGGGTGCGACCCTAGAAAAGACAAAAAAAAAAAAAAAATTTTTGTTTTATTTATTTTTTGCTTTTTAGGGCCACACCTGCAGCATACGGAGGTTCCCAGGCTAGAGGTCTAATCAGAGCTATAGCCTCCAACCTGCACCAGAGCCACAGCATTATTTATTTCTTTTTTTATGGCTGAATAGTATTCTATTGTGTATATATACCACATTGTCTTGATCCATTCATCTGTTGATAGATATTTAGGTTGTTTCCATGTCTTGGCGATTGGGAATAGTGCTGCAATGCACATGCGGGTGCATGTGTCTTTGCTTTTTAAATTTTCACTGTAACATTCGTCTCTGTTTATATTCACCTCAGCTTCCTAGAGAATTGCTTTTCAGGATCGAGCGCCTGTCCCCTGGACCTTTAGGCAAGCGGTGAGCACCCAGGGGACCATCACCTCTTTGGTCTCTGCTCTTAGGAGCGGTGCTCGGAGCTGCCCTCGAGTGCGGCAGAGCCCTGACCCACCTCACCCGCCGCCCCGTCCATATCCTGAGAGGAGGCTATGAGCGCTTCTCAGCCATGTATCACTTCTTCCGGACACAGAAGATTATCTGGATGCCGCAGGTAAGGCAGGGAGCTGAGCACAGGCAGGCTCGATGGGGACACGGCCTTCCCCTGGGGACCCAGGGGTGGGGGGCACTGTTGGAGAAAGAGGAGAAGAGACAGACACCGTGGAAAAGATGCAAGAGATGTCAGAGGTGGCCTGGGAATGAACTTGGGGCAGCCAGGAGGTCCAGTCCGGACTGATGAATTTGTAATCACCAGAGTGGGGCAGAAGCCAGAGCGGTGTTTAAGAGAGCACGCCGGTTCAGAGGGCAAGGATCTGGGTCCAAGTTAGCTGGGCGCTGGGCACCGTGATCCCGTTCTTAGCCACCTGGTCCCACAAGCCCAGCTGTGGGCGAGGCGACAGTTCCTGTCTGTGAGGAGTCCTTTGTCTTGCAGGGGAGACAGGGGTTGTGACAAGGTGTGGCCAAGAGATGACCACATGTCTGGAGCCCAGAGGGGCGCATCCTTCCTGGAGCCAACCCGGAAGGGAGCACCTGAGGGTGAATAAGGCAAGCACCCCGCAGCCAGCCCCGCGGTAGGCAGGGACTGGTTTCTTGAAGAGTCTGAATGCAAAGGAATGTGAACCCGCACTGGTTTCAGGCCTTCTAACAATTGCCTTCAGCGGAGCTCTTCTTCTTGCCCTTGGGACCGTCATGGGCATATCCCATAGTTTTCTGGCCACTTTCAGTTCTGAAAAATTTCAGTCTGGTCATATTCTAAAACAATTGGGGAAACATGCTGGTGAACTGGAATTTGATGATAGGAAGGAATTATTATGTATTTTTAGGTTGTGATGACATTATTATGGCTATGTTTAAAAAAATAAAACAAGCCCTTATCTTTGAGATACATAATGAAATAATTATAATGAAAATGCTATGGCATCTGGAATTTCCTTCAAAATCATCTAGGGTGGACTGGAAAGTTAGGGGTATAGATGAGACAAATAGGGCCATTGATAATGTTTGCAGAGAGGGGATAGATCCGGGGGTTTGTTATAAACTCTTCTCTCTGCTTTTGTGTATTTTTGAAATAACTTTAAAAAAAATAATTTTTTTAAAAGGGGGAAAAGAAAACCAATCAGTCCAGTACAAGCTAGGCTAGTTTAACATTCCAATCTGAGTCAGATCTCCTCTCTTTCTGTAGCAGCTGGGTGGCTGGGGGC
>PVHT020000100.1:1241682-1260286 GCA_004024745.2 Catagonus wagneri | reverse complement strand
AACGGGGGAGGGAGGCCGCTCCGTAGCCTTGCTGTCTCCACTGCCCCAGCCAGCCTGTGTGCAAAGGCAGAGACCCATGCCTGGGGTCTTGCCTGTTCCCAGATGCTGGGTATTCACGTCAAGCTCCCCAAAGGACTGCCTCCCCTTCTCCCACTGAGCTATGATGTTCAGCTCAGCAGGTGTCCCAGCCAGCCTCCCCCTCCTGCCAGGCACTGCTCCTTGCTCCTAGGGGAGCACCCTTGCTGGCTTTACACTGATGAGAGGGAGATCTGCAAACATCACATACTGATAACTTCCCCTCTCCTCCCACTTTTTTTTTTGGCCACACTCACGGCATATGGAAGTTCCCAGGCCAGGGACTGAATCCAGGCATAGGTTGGAGCTGCAACAATGCCAGATCCTTTAACCCACTGTGTCTGGGCCAAGAATCAAACCCATGCCACCCCAACAACGCAAGCCCTTGCAGTTGGATTCTTAACCCACTGTGTCACAGCAGGAACTCCTACCCCTTCCTTTTTTCTTTTATAGCTTTAATAAGGTGGAATTGGCACAGGATGCAATGTACATATTTAAAGTGTCCCGTTTGGTCAGTTTTGACATGCATACACACCTGACACTTGTCCTTGCTCCTCGTCCTCTTGAGTAGACTGGGGAGAGGGATAGGGTGGTGGCTGGTGGTATCTAGCAGGGCCTGGAGGGTGAGCTCTATTTTGATTGTTTGTGGCCCTCTTTAGAATGCACATACCTAGTATTTGCCTCTTCCTGCTTTGGGACCTTGGCGACTAGTTCAGGGGCAAAAGTGCAGACCCCGCTGCCTTACTGTTCTGTCACAATGTAAAGCAAGAGTGTCTCTACTGCTCCCCAGGGCATTGCTTCCGTAAAGGGGGATGGTGGCACAGAATTTGGGCTCTGAGACTGCCCCTCTCCTTTAGACAGAGTGACTTCTAATTTCCGGTTTTAGATGTGGCATCTCTTAAATAAGATTTCACTTTGGGAGTTCCCATTGTGGCGCAGCAGAAAGAATCCAACTAGGAACCATGAGGTTGTGGATTCGATCCCTGGCATCGCTCAGTGGGTTAAGGATCCGGTGTTGCTGTGAGCTGCGGTATAAGTTGCAGACGGCTCGGATCTGGCATTGCTGTGGCTGTGGCGTTGGCCAGCAGCTACAGCTCCGATTAGACCCCTAGCCTGGGAACCTCCATATGCCGCAGGTGTGGCCCTAAAAAGAAAAGAAAAAGAAGATTTCTTTTTGAGCAAAGGGGTTCCATGGCTAAGGTGTGTATGAAGACCACACCAGGAAGAGACGATGGTGAGCCACTGAGTGGTTTTAAGTTCGGAGGGGGGCACCTGCTTAGATTGCCCTCTAGAAAGATGGACTCTGATTGCAGAGCGGAGCACAGATCCATGGGGCAGAGTGGGTCTGGGGAGACCTGCTAGCAGGCAGGGATGGAGAGGAGAGGACAGATGTGAGAAGTACTTAGGAAGTGGCATTGATTAGACACAAGAGGGCTTGGGAGAGGGAGGAGTATAGAATAGCCACGGTTTAGGTGTGGATGAGAGGTGTCCAGTGGTGTGGCTTCTTGAGACAGAAGTGGAGGCATTGTGGGGGAAGGCAGTGTGCTCAGTTCAGACATGTTAGTGGGAGATACCTATTTCTTTTGCATTTGTTGGTGCAGTTGTCAAAATTGCATCCTCTAGAATGAATAGGCGCGGGCTCTAATGGCACGGCATGTTCTCATCCCCGCCACACCCTCGTCATCCCCTCGCCCTGCCCAGGCAGCCCCTACAACCATGGAAAAGGAAGCTGGTTTGAAAGCACCAGGAAGAGAACTGACAGATTTGTGTTGGTTATTGAGTGAGATTTTCAAAGTGAAACCAGTAGGATTTCATTTGGCTCCAGCAATCGGAGCCTCCTGGGTGTGGTCAGCCTGAATTCTGGGGAGCGCTTTGGGTCACCTGTACAAGGGTGGGCTGGCCTGTATGTAGAAGGGCCCTGTGTCTCTTTCACAAACTTGAGAACTGGCTCACTGATACAGGCTTTTGAGGCTGACAGTTTGGGAGAGATGTGGGTGGGCTTGTGGTTAGATCACCGGGAAGGGGAGATGTGCTGAGATCAGAAGGCCCTGGAGGCTGAAGAGGACAGCAAAATAGCTTGAGCTACTTAAGGCGTTATTTCTGAGTTAGACTTGGAGCCAGAGGCATTTTAGGACTGACTTGACCTTTGAAATTACACAGGTCAGCAGTTCCCATGGAAAACTGATGGAAAAAAGGGGTCTCTAAACAAATCATGTTAGAAACACCAGTTTACACAATGTTCATGCCTAGGTTTTATTTTTGCTATATATCATAAGTAAGTTTTCAACCCATGCCAATAATAGAGTAGCCACTGTTTTATTACAAACATTTGAGCTACAAGGGATCACCCTGAGGAACATTAGGGAAATTTGCATTAGTTCTCAGTTCCCTAGAGGCAAACTTTGAGAACAGTCTTAGCCTGTTGTGTTTTTCTGGCTGTTTTCCAACTTGTTTATAAAATTAGTCTTATGATTTAATGATAATTGTTTCTAACCACCAGATTGGTGCTCTAATAATTTTCCTTTGGAACAATCAGATATACTAATCCCCCACCCCAGCTTTACTGATAGATTATTGACCTATAACACTGTTTAAGTTTTAGGTGTCCAGCACAATGATTTGAGACATACGTATGTATTGCAAAATGTTCACCATAAGATTAACATATCTGTCATCTCACATAATTGCCATTGTGTGTGTTTCTGTAAGATGAGAACATTTGAGATGGACTTTCTTGGCAACTCTGAAGTTATAATACTATGGTGTTAACTGCAGTCACCCCGCAGTACATTAAATCTCTGGAACTTATTTGCCTTATACCTGGAAGGGTTTTTTTTTTTTCAATTTTTAAAAATTTATTATTTTTTAATTCACCAATTTCTAAGTTTTTTAAAAATTATTTTTGTTTTTGTCTTTTTTGAGGGCTGCACGCATGGCATATGGAAGTTCCCAGGCTAGGGGTCCAATTGGAGCTGAAGCCGCCAGCTTACAGCACAACCACAGCAACGCCAGATCTTCAGCCCACTGAGTGAGGCCAGGGATCAATCCCGCATCGGGCTTGTTTACTGCTGAGCCACTTTGGGAACTCCATGTAAGTTTATAACCTTGACCAGTATCTCCACATTTCCCCCACCCTTAGGGTCCCTGGCAACCACCACTCTAGTTTCTGTTTCTGAGAGTTTGGCTTTGTTAGATTCCACCTAAGAGTGAAGTCGTGCAATATTTGTTTTTCTCTGACTTGTTCACTTTAGCACAGTGCACTCAAGTTCCATTCATGTTGTCACAAATGACAGGATTTCCTTCTTTTTATGGCTAAACAATTTTCCATTGTATGTGTATGCAATATATATATATTTTCTTTATTCACCTATTGATGGACACTTAAGTCGTTTCTTTGTCTTTTGTAAATAATGCTCACATGATCATGGGGGCTGCAGGTATGTCTTCAAAACGGTTATTTTGTTTCCTTTGGGTACATACCACAAAGTGGGATTCCTGGATCAAATGGTAGCTTTGTTTTTAATTCCTTTTTATTTTTTTATTTTTTGGTCTTTTTAGGGTCACACCCGTGATATATGGAAGTTCCCAGGCTAGGGGTCGAATCGGAGCTGCAGCTGCCAGCCTACACCACAGCTCCCGACAACGCTGGATCCTTAACCCACTGAGCGAGGCCAGGGATTGAACTTGCGTCCTCATGGAGGCTAGTCAGATTCCTTTCCACTGAGCCATGATGGAACTCCTGTGTTTAATTTTTTAGGCCCCTCCATACCATTATCCATAGTGGCTGTAGTTAGTGGATTTCTTTACTGCTGGCCTTCTTCAAGCTTTTATTGCTAATGTACATTAGGAGCTTCTGACAGAGAATACCACGAGGACTGCTTCTCATATATACTTGGTTCTCTGAGCCCTCTTTTCACAGTGCACTGTGAGCAAGCAGTGTTTCTTAGAACACACTTTGGGAAGTGTAGAAAAAATCCTTCTGTTTGTTTTTCAAAGAAACCAAACATTTTCTTATCATGACTTCACTAAAACTTCCTTTTAAGTGATATCCTGTTCTACTTCTCTACTCAGAACTGCATCAGAATTTATTTCCTAATGGCACATAGGCTCTTGTTGCATGGTTTTGTTTTTTTAAGGTGTTAAGTTCTTGAGTGGCCTCCAAGCATAATAAAAGGGCTACCCCCTACCGCACCCTGACCGGACACACCCAGGGTTTACGCAGTTCCAGGCCATTGGGTATTCGATTCTAATCTTTGTGTACCCGGTCAGATACAAACAGGAGCAGTGGGAGAAGTGGGATGTCAGGGTTCCAACTTGGCCCCCTGAACTGTGAGGCTGTGGCTCGGCCCTTCTGTCACTATCAGCCCTCTAGCTCCTGTGCGAGGTGTGAAGCCAGTCTCTCTGAATGCCCAGATCGCAGCTCATTTGTCCCAGTTTGTCTTTCTAAGCTTGTTGCTGAACCACATTTCAAGAGACAAAAGCAAGAACCACTTCTTCTCTGGGGATTGTTGTCATAATGGCCTTTCTCCTTCCCTTCCTCAGGAACTGGATGCCTTCCAGCCATATCCTGTTGAGATTATGCCAGGCAGGATCTACTTGGGCAATTTCAGGCAAGCCTGTGACCCTAAAATTCAGAAGGATTTGAAAATCAAAGCACATGTCAACGTCTCCGTGGAGATAGGGCCATTGTAAGTAGAAACAGCATTAATTTTTTAGATTAATATGGTTTATTGATACATGATTCCTAGTGCCGTGCATTGATAGAGTTGGAAGGGCTCTTAGAAGTCGGTGTGCACTGGAGTAGGGTATGCACTTATTTTCGCCTGTCCTGGCCTGCAGCTCACTTCCTGGTGTGGCCATGGAATCCTTTGCCCCTAAATGAGATCCCGTACTTAAATCTCACCACACGTAATGCTTTCCCGGAATTTAGCATTCCAGTACAATATATCCTGTGTTACTTCACTTTTCCTGTCTCAGGCCCTCTGTGAAGTGACCCCTCACTTAGTCCATCTTGGGCTGCTACAACAGAATCCCATAGACTGGCGGCTTATAAACAACAGAATTTCTTAGAGTATGGAGGCTGGGAAGTCCAAGAGTGAGGCCCTGGTGGGTTCCGTGTCTGATGTAGGACTGCCTTCTGGTTCTAGATTGCATCTTCCTGATGTGTCCTCACATGGCAGAAGAGGCAAAGGTGTCTAGAGTCCCTTTTATAAGGGAGTTAATCCCATTCAGGAGGATTTCTACCTTCATGACCTAATTACCTCCCCAAAGCCCCACTTCCAAATACTATCAGTTTGGGGATTAGGTTTTTTTTTCTTTTTGCCTTATCTAGGGCCGCATCCGCGGAATATGGAGGTTCCCAGGCTAGGGGTCTAACAGGAGCTATAGCTGCCAGCCTTCGCCACAGCCACAGCAATGCGGGATCCAAGCCGTGTCTGCAACCTACACCACAGCTCACGGCAACGCTGGATCCTTAACCCACTGAGCAAGGCCAGGGATCGAACTCGCAACCTCATGGTTTCTAGTCGGATTCGTTAACCAGTGAGCCACGACGGGAACTCCAAGGGGATTAGGTTTTAATATATGAATTTGGAGAGGATACAAGCATTCAATATGGTAACCATTACGCCTCAGTTTTTCCCTGGTGCTAGGGTCTCTCTCTCTCTCATCATTGTTCAAAGAGTAGGAAAGTTCTGCACAGCCTTGCTTGTTGGCCTGTCTTCCCAGTTGTGTCCAGTTATGATCACCAAGGCCCAGCACTGTACAGCCTGCCCCTTCTAGCTCCAGATCAAAGCTAACACAAACTCAGCTCAGAGAGAATTTATATAAATAACACACGAATTCAGCAAGGCATCTGGTAGTTTAAAGAAATACTGTAGAAAAATCAGTAAACCTAAAGGAAATCACGTCGATGCACTTAGACTGCTGAAAACCGAAGAGAGAACATATTGAAAGAAGCAGAGAAGCAAGACGTGACTTTCAAAGGAGCAGTAAGTAGGCTGACAGCCACCTATCAATAGAAATCACTGAAAGCAGAAGGAAATGGAATGCGTCTTTGTGTTTGGTAGCCTTTCTGTTGGTTTCCTACCTCCTACCATTCACAGCATTGAATGAGGACTAGATTTACTGATGTGCACTAATGTATAGACTGGGCTGTCACTTCTGATATTGGGCTGTAGAAAGACGGTGGCATCTGTCTTGCTCAGTCTTGCTCACTTGTTCTGAAGGAAGTCAGCTGCCGTGCTGAGCTGTCCTTTGGAGAGTCCCTAATGACAAGGACCTGAATATCTTCAGCTAACAGCTAGTGATGAACTAATCCCCTCAGCCAAAAAGCCTTTGAGAAACTGAATCCTGCTACTTGGTTATCAGATTGACAGTCGTGGTATCTCAGTGCTTGTGTTCAGGTAACCCGTGTTTTACTTAATATTGACTCCAAAGCACAAGCATAGTAATGCTGGAAAAGACATGGTGTATTTAGAGTTTGGTGCTATCTGTGGTTTCAGGCACCCAGTAAGAGCCTTGGAATGTACCACCCATTCCTGCTGGATGCGGGGGGGGGGGGGGGCACTGTAGTAACAGACCAGAAAAGAAAAATTATCTTCAGAATAGATACAGAAAAATGATACCCTGCAGCTGATGAATCTGTATGTTTTTTTAAGTTTATAGGGGACATTTATAAAAATTGGTAATATGATTGTCCATAAAGCAAGACTTAACCGATTTCAGGAGATTAAAATCATATACAGTTGGCTTTCAAGCACTGTGAAGTTAATGTAGAAAGCAATAATATTAAAATATAATTAGGAAGTGCCTAGAAATTCAGAAATAAATTCAAAATATCCCACGGGTCAAAGAACAACTCGCAATAGAAATTATGAAATGTTTTCAGCTGCATGATAATGAAAATATAACACATCAAAACTTGTGGAATGTAGTTAAGTTGTATGTAAGAGGAAAATCTATAGTTTTAAATGCATCTATTAAAAAGAAAGGCTAGAAGTTCCCGTTGTGGTACAGCGGAAATGAATCTGCCTAGTATCCATGAGGATGCGGGTTCAATCCCTGCCCTCTCTCAGTGGGTTGCGGTGAGTTGTTGTATAGGTCAGCAGCTGTAGCTCTGATTCGATCCCTAGCCTGGAAACTTGCATATGCCGGGGTTGGGGGGAGGTGGTCCTAAAAAGCAAAAAAAAAAAGAAGACAAACAGACTAGGAGTTCTAATTGCGATGCAGTGTGTTTAGGATCTGGTGTTCTCTCTGTGACGGTGTGGGTTCAGTCACCAGCCCAGCACAGTGGGTTAAGTCTCCAGTATTGCCGTAGCTCAGATTTAATACCTGGCCCTGGAACTTCAATATGTTGTGGGTGCGGCCAAAAAAATAAAGGGGGGGGGGCGAGAAGAAGAAAGGCTAAAAATCAACTAGTTAAGCATTCATCTCAAGAAATTACCAAAGAAACAGCAAACTGAACCCAAATAAAGAGGAGAGGAATTATAAAAGCAGAAAATTGAACTAGAAACAAAATAGAATCCAAAAAGTCAAAATAGTTTTTTTAAAACTGGTAAATTTGATAAACCCTTGGGAAAAAGAGAGAAGGCACAAATAATTGTATGTAAAAGGGGGTTCTACCGTATTCTACAGCTGTTAAGAAGATCTTAAGGTATTATGAAAACTTTATTGTGAACATAAAAATTTATATGTACCAAACAAAAACACAAACTATCAAAACTGACATCAGACAAAATAGAAATTTTATTAGTATCCATAACTGATAAACGAATACTCCAGGTCTAGATAGCCTCAGTGAATTTTACCTAATATTTAAGGAGCCAACATTAATTTACTTAAAGAATAAAAGGGAGGAATAGTTTTGTTTGTTTTATGAGACCAGTGTAAACTCTGATTTCATATCTAGAGAAAGACTTTATAATACAGGAAAATTATAGACTCATTTTCTTCATGAACAAAGATGTAAAACCCCTAAAATAAAATGTTAGCACATCAAGTACAGAGACGTATAAGGAGAATAACGCATGATGACTAAGGTGGCAAGATTGTTTTTGTGTCTGAAAAATCCATGTAATTTACCCTATCAATAATATAAAGAAAAATCAGGATTATTTCAGTAGATGCAGTGAAGGCATCTGATGATATTCATCATACATTCATGATTTAAAAACAAAGATTCTTAGCAAACTGGGAAGAGAAGGGAACTTTTTTTTTTTTTTTGCTTTTTAGGGCCACACCCGTGGCATGTGGAGATTCCCAGGATAGGGGTATAATTGGAGCTACAGCTGCCAGCCTACACCAGAGTCACAGCAACACGGGATCTAAGCCGTGTCTGTGACCTACACCACAGCTCACACAACGCCAGATTGTTAACCCACTGAGCGAGGCCAGGGATCGAACCCACAACCTCATGGTTCCTGGTCGAATTCATTAACCACTGTGCCACGACGGGAACTCCAAGAAGGGAACTTCTTTGATGTAATAAAAAAAAAAAAAGCTCTAAAAATCTCAATGGCAGAAATCTTATTGAGGAAATATTGAAAGTTTTTCCTCTGAGCCTGGGAACAAGACAAGATGCAACGAGCACCATTTCTATTTAACACTGTATTGGAGGTTCCAGTTAGTGAAATATGGCAAGAAAAAGAAACTAGAAATCAAAAGGGGAAAACCTTTATTATTCACAGTCTAACTGTATACACGGGAAAGCCAAAACAACCTGCAGATAAATTATTGGACTTAAGGTTGCTGAAATTAAAAAAAAAATGTGATTTACAATAGGACCAAAATATTAGCTAGGATTGTACTTACTGAAGGATGTGCGAGATCTCTACACAGAAAATTACACAGCATTGTTATGAATTATTAAAGATTACCTGAACAACTGAAGGATGTTTTTAAAGATTACCTGAAGAAACAGGATTGCTGCAGTTATGAATTCAAAGAATCAATTTTGTAAAGACATTTTTATAACTGCACCTGCAGCGTATGGAAGTTCCCAGGCTAGGGGTCGAATCAGACTGCAGCTGCCAGTCTATGTCACAGCCACAGCAACACCAGATCTGAGCCGCGTCTGTAACCTACACAGCAGCTTGTGGTGACGCTGGATCCTTAACCCACTGAACAAGGCCAGGAATTTGAACCCTCATCCTTGTGGATACTTGTCGGGATCTTAACCCACTGAGCCGCAATGGGAGCTCCTTGAGGGGCCCTGTTTGGTTCATCTTGTGTCCACTAGGGTCCAGCCCAAGATCTGGCACACAGTGGGCATTGAGTGAGTGAGGAAAGAATGAATGGTTGGGGATAGATGGATGGATGGGTGGGTGGGTGGGGAGGGAGAGAGGGATGGGGGAGGGAAGGGTGGATGGACAAATGAATGAATAGATGGATGGTGAATTGTGCTTGTATTTGTCACAGCAAGTGCTCATGTAGAAACTCAACTGGTGTATTTTTGTTTGTTTGTTTCTGAATCTACTGCAACTTTCTGCATGCCACAGTGAATGAATGTCACCAGCAGGCCATCGTCTTCATAAATAACATTTACCAGGTGCTTACTACATGCCAGGCCGTGTGCCAAGCTCCTTGCAGGCATCTTCTCATTCAACATGCACCTGTTTTATCTCCCTCTTTTCTCCCTCTTGTTCATAAAGTTCTAGCACTCTGGTCTCCCTTTTGTTTTTCAGACACACTAAACATACTGCTCTCAGGGCCTTTGCACTTGTATTCTACTCAGATAACTACCTGGTCTGTTCTGTTACCTCCTTTAAACCTCTGGCCACATGTCCCCTCCTCAGTAAAGCCTTCCCTGACCACCCTGTCTGGCATAGCAGTCCCACCCTCTCACATGCTTTGCCATTTAACATCGCAGACTCGTCACATATTCCTTCCCACCCTTGTTATCTGCACTGTATTCTAGGAAAGCATCAGGTTTGATTGATAATAATGTCACATTTGTTGAGCAAGACTTTGTGCCAAGAAGATTGCTAAATGCTTTACATAGATTAATTGACTTAATCCAACACCCCAATGAGGTAGGTGCTGTTCTTCTGAGAGGAGTTATTTGCCCACATCTCCCTGATGCTAACTCGGCATGCTTCCCCTACGGTCCTGTTGCCGTGGATGAAGGATGCTACACTAGGGCTCTGTGTGAGTTTGCCTGATTTCCTGTGCTTTTCATTTGTTTAGTTTTGTGGGTGATGCCGACAAGCTTCTGCACATCCCAATAGAAGATTCCCTGGAAGCCAACATTTCCCCATTTTTACGTCACCTCTGTCACTTCATTGGTAAGGAGCATTCTTTTTTTTTTTTACAAGGAACATGTTTTAAGCAGACCTATGGCTGCTTGTGACTTCCAGGGCCCAGCAGATGCCCAGCCAGCTGTGCCCAAGCCTCAGGACAAGCCTGCCTGCCAGGGGTCCTCAGCAATATGGGAAGCCACGCCTTTACCCTGGGGGCAGTAGAGCCAAATAAGAGCCTCTCATTTGGACTGAGTGACCTATGCTCTGGCCCTGGCTGGACTGCACTGCCCTTTGAGGCCCGGCCAAGCCCCGGTCTTGGCATCGCTGCACCTGTTGTGAAATGAGGGTGTTGGTGCATATGTTCAAGGTCTGCTCTGGGCCGGGCTCTGGGGACCTGAAGGTGACTCTCACTCCGTCCCAGCCCTCCTGTCTGGTCAGTGAGGTGGAATGGGGGAAGACTGCAGAGCCCTTCCTTCTCTGACTTCCATGATCCCCAGTATGGAAGCTCATGAGGTGGGTGGCATATTGTTACCACGTTTTCTGGACAAGGAAACTGTGGCTTAGATTAACATTCCCAAGTCCCACAGACAGTACTCACTGGTTGTGATTCACACCAAGGTTACACTGCCTCTCTCAGCATTCTTGGGGTACAGTCCTCACATCCCCATCTGAGACCGAGGAGGTCACCTGGTAGCAGATCTTCCTGGGCTGGAAGCCTGGAGAGCTCAGAAAATGCCTTTGCCTGATAATGCTAAATGCCCAGGTGTGATTCTCCTGAAACTGCCAGTGAGGTCTGAGGGTCCCCATTTGCCAGGTGATGAAACAGCATTCTAGAGATGTTATGCGATTTGCCTAGACCATGGTGTGCCGGTTCTGAACCCAGTCTTGGACTTACTGAAGCCAGTCATCTTACAGATCACAGGGAAGGGGGCCACACACAACCCCCCACCTTTCCTTTCTGTTGCAGAAATGCACCTCGAGCTTGGCTCTGTCATCCTGGTTTTTTCCACCATGGGCATCAGTCGCAGCTGTGCAGCCATCTTGGCCTACCTTATGCACCAGAACGGGCAGACCCTGAAGGTATGTATTCTCTGGTCCAGGAGGTGGGGTTGGAGCTGCACCTAGGAGAAATGGGGCCCCGGCCTTGGAGGCCGAATTGTGGGTTGGGGGAGAAGGGTCAGGGCGGGAAACCTCAAGTCCTGGGCTTTACCCAGCACACCAATCCCAAGGGCAAGGTCCCAGGATCTGGGCTGGAGGCCTGAGGTTGGGCACACGGGGCAGGCCTAGGGATTCAGGCTGAGCAAGGCTGCACTCAGATGGGCCAGCAACACTATCTGGATGTCCTCCATTGCTGTCAGTCTGTCTTCCAGTGTTTGTTCAGGATTCTCCCAAGTAGTGCATTTTGGCTACTGTCACACACCTGTTCGCCATCTATATGTTTTCTTTGGAGAAAAGTCTATTCAAATTCTTAGCCCTTTAAAAAATCAGATTATTATTGTTATTATTATTATTTTGCTGTTGTATAAGTTCTTTTTAGGTATCAACCCATTATCAGTTGCATGATTTGAAAATATTTTTTTCCCATTTCTTAGGTTGGCTTTTCATTTTGTTCATGGTTTCCTTTGCCTTGCAGAAGCTTTTTAGTTTGATGTAGTCCTTCCTATTTATTTTTGCTTTTGTTGCCTTTGCTTTTGGTGTCAAATCCAAAAGTTACCACCAGATCGATGTCAAGGAGTTTACCACCTATGTTTTCTTCTAGGAGTTATATGGTTTCAGGTCTTAAATTTGAGCCTTTAATCCATTTTGACTTAGTTTTTGTGTATGGTGTAAAATAGTGGTCCAGTTTCATTCTTTTGCATGTGACTGTCCAGTTTTCCAGCACTACTGAAGAAACCATTTTTCCACAATTGTATATTATTAGCTCCTTTGTCTGAAATTAATTGGCCATATGTATATGGGCTTATTTCTGGGCTCTTTATTCCATTGATCTATGTGTATATATTTTATGCCAATACCATACTGCTTTGATTACTATAGCTTTGTAATATGATTTGAAATCGGGAAGCGTGATGCCTCCAGCTTTGTTCTTCTTCAAGATTGCTTTGGCTAAGTGAGGGCTTTTGTCATTCTGTGCAAATTTTAGGATTATTTGCTGTGTTTCTCTGAAAGATACCGTTGGGATTTAGTGGAGATTGTGTTCAGTCTATAGGTTACTTTGGGTAGTGTGGATATTTTAACAGTATTTCTCCAGTCCATGAGCATGGACTATCTTTTTATTTATTTGTGTCTTCTTTATTTTATCAGTGTCATCAGTGTACAGATCTTTCATCTTCTCGGTTAAATTTAGTCTTAGGTATTTTATTCTTTTTGATGTAATTGGAATTGTTTTTCCTAATTTTTCTTCCTGATAGTTTGTTATTAGCATATAGAAACACAGTTAATTTTTGTATATTGATTTTTTTATCCTGTAATTTTACTGAATTTATCAGTTCTTACAGTTTTCTTTTTGGTGAAGTCTTTAGGATTTTCTTTTCTTTCTTTTCTTTTTGCTTTGTTTTTATTTATTTATTTTTAGGGCCGCACCCACGGCATATGAAAGTTCCAGGGCTAGGGGTCCAATTGGAGCTACAGCTGCTGGCCTACGCCATAGCCACAGCAACATGGTATCTGAGCTGCATCAGTGACCTACACCACAACTCACGGCAATGTCAGATCATTAACCCACTGAGTGCTGCACCAGCAGCATATGGAAATTCCCAGGCTAGGGGTCCAGTAGGAGCTCTAGCTGCTGGCCTTTGCCACAGCCACAGCAATGCCAGATCTGAGCCGTGTCTGTGACCTACACTGCAGCTCATGACAACGCTGGATCCTTAACCCACTGAGTGAGGCCAGGCATCAAAACCCACATCCTCATGGATACTAGATGTGTTCATTACCCCTGAGCCACCACGGGAGCTCCTTTAGGGTTTTCTATATATAGTAGTGTGCGGTATGCAAAGAGAGACAGTTTTACTTTTTCCTTTCTGATTTGGATGCCTTTATTTCTTTTTCTTACTCTGTCTAGGACCTGCAAAACTATGTTGAATAAACATGGTGAGAGTAGGCATCTTTGTCTTGTTCCTGATCTCAGAAGAAAAGCTTTTAGCTTTTCACTATTGAGTATGCTGTTAGCTGTTGGCTTGTTATATATATAGATGGCCTTTATTATGTTGAGGTACATTCCCTTTATACACACTTTGTTGAGAGTTTTTTTTTTTTTTTAATCACAAATTGATGTTGGATTTTGTCAGGTGCTTTTTCTGAGATCATATGATCTTTATCTTTCATTTTGTTAATGTGGTGTATCACACTGATTGGTTTGCAGATGTTGAACCATCTGTGCATCCTTGGAGCAAATCCCACTTGATCATGATGTATGATCCTTCTAATGTACTGTTGAATTCAGTTTGCTAATATTTTGTTGAGAATTTGCATATAGGCTCACCAGTGATACTGGCCTGTAATTTTCTCTCCTGGTGGTATCCTTGTCTATTTTTGGTATCAGGTTAATGCTGGCCTCATAAAATAAATTTGAGAGCATTCCCTCGCCGGTTTTTTTTTTTTTTTTTTTGAATAGTTTGAGAAGGACTGTTATTAATTCTTATCCAAATGGTTGTTAGAATTTACCAGTGAAGCCAGGTTGTCCAGAACTTTTGTTTGTTTGGAGGGGAGATTTATTTATTTATTTATTTATTTTGGCTTTTGTCCTTTTAGGGCCACACTGGTGTCATATGGATGTTCCCAGGCTAGGAATCTAATCGGAGCTGTAGCTGCCAGCCTACGCCAGAGCCACAGCAATGCCAGATCCAAGCCACGTCTGCAACCTACACCTCAGCTCACAGCAACATTGGATCATTAACCCACTGAGCGAGGCCAGGCATTGAACCTGTGAGCCTCGCAGTTCCTAGTTGGATTTGTTTCCGCTGCACCATGACAGGAACTCCTGGGGGGCGGGGGGGAGATTTTTGATTCAGTATTTTTACTAGTTACTTGTCTGTTCAGATTTTCTTGTTTCTTCATGATTCAGCCCTGATAGAAGAAATGGATAAACTCCTAGAAACATATCTAGGTTGTCTCAGTTGTTGGTGTATAACTGTTCATAGTAATTTCCTATGTCTTCGTATTTTTTTTGGTATCAGTTTAATGTCTCCTCTATCATTTCTGGTATTATTTACTTGAGTTCCTCTTTTTTTCTTGGTGAATCTAGCTGAATGCTTGTCTATTTTGCTTATCTTTGCAAAAAATCAACTGTTAGTTTCATCGGTCTTTTCTATTGTCTTTATATCATTTATTTAAATTTCTATTGCATTTATTTCCACTCACATCTTTGTTATTTCCTCCCTTCTATTTTCTTTAGGCTTAGTCTGTTCTTTTTCTAGTTCCTTAAGGTGTAAAGTTAGGTAATTTATTTGAGATTTTTCTTGTTTCTTAATGCAGGCATTCATTGCTATGAACTTCCCTCTTAGAACTGCTTTTGCTGCATCTTGTAAGTTTTGGTATGTTTTATTTCATTTCATTTGTTTCAAGATATTTTTTGAGTTCTCATTGATCAGTAGCATGTTCTTTTCACAAACTTGTTAATTTTTTTGTTTTCTTCTTATAATTGCTTTTTAGTTTCATACCATTGTGGTCAGAAGAGTTGCTTGATATGATTTTAATCTTAAATTTATTTATACTTGTTTTGTGGTCTAACATATGGTCTATCCTGGAGAGTGTTCCATAAGCACTTAAGAAGAATGTGTATTCTGCTGCTTAGGGATGGGATATTCTGTAAATGACTGTTAAGTCCACATGTAGTTTATGTTTAGTGTCTCCTTAGTGATTTTTCTGTCTAAATGATGTATCCATCGATGAAGGTGGGATATCACAGCCCCATGCTATTATTGTATTGCTGTCCATTTCTCCCTTTAGGTCTACTAATATCTGCATTATATGTTTAGGTGCTCCTCCTATATTGGGTAAATATTTACAAATGTTATATTCTCTTGTTAGATTGACTCCTTTGTAGTGACCTACTTTTGTGTCTATTACAGTCTTTGTCTTAAAAGTCTGTATTTGTCTGAATAAATATAGCTATCCCAGCTTTCTTTTGGTTTCCATTTGCATGGAATATCTTTTTCCATCATTTCACTTTCATGTGTCTATGTGTCCTTACATCTGAAATTATTAAACCATCACATTTACATTAGACTAGTGTGCATTTTACTATGTGTTTACCTTCACTGGTGAGTTTATACTTTCAATATGTTTTCCTGTTACTAATTAGCACCCTTTCATTTTAGCTTAAAGAAGTCCCTTTAACATTGCTTACAAGGCCTAGTGGTGATGAGCTCCTTCAGCTTTTGCTTGTCTGGAAAACTCTATCTCTCCTTCAATTTTGAAAGACAACTTTCTTTGCCAAATATAGAGCAATTTTTGGTTGGCAATTTTCTTCTTTCAGTCCTTTGAATGTATCATGCTACTCCCTCCTAGTCTGAAAATTTTCTGCTGACAAATCTGCTGACAGTCTTATAGGGGTTCCCTTGTAAATAATGAGTTGTTTTTCTCTTACTGCCTTTAAGATTTTTTTTTTTAACTTTTAACAATTTAGTTATAAGCTCTTGGTATGGGTTTTTGCATTTATCTTATTTAGATTCACTGGACTTCCTGAATTTGGAAGTCTGTTTCCATTCTAGGACAAGGAAATTTTCAGCCATTATTTCTTCAAATAAGTTTTCTGTCCTTTTCTCTTTCTCCTCTCCTCTAGGACCTCTATAATGTGAATATTGCTCCCCTTGAAGTCCCATAAGTCCCCTAATATATCTTCACTGTTTTCAATTATTATTATTATTATTTTGCTTCTCTGAATGGGTGCTTCTGTCCTGTCTTGGAGTTTGCTGATCCTTTTTTTATATTTCATCTAGTCTAATGTTGAATTCTTCTGTTGTATTTTTAGTTTAGCTATCATATTCTTCAGCTCTGTGATTTCTGTTTTATACTTTCATATATCTTTTATCTCTTAGTTGATTCTCACTTTGTGAAGGCATTCTTCTAACCTTGGTGAGCATCTTTAGTTCTAAAATTATTTTGAACTTTTTATCATGTAAGTCACTTATCTCCATTTGATTATAGTGTTTTTGTGACATTTTATCGTTTTCTTTCATTTGGAACATATTCCTATGTTTGTTTTCCTTGACTCTCTGTGTTGGTTTCTATGCATTAGATAAATCATCCAACTCTCCTAGTGTTGGAGGAGTGCCCTCATGTTAGAGATGAACCTTATTTTTTAATAAGGTTCATCTCTTACATGAGGGTAACCCTTCCCTGGGTGGTTATCTCCGTTATCTCTCACACCTTTGTGATTGTCTAAGCAACCTACTTTTTCTTAGTGTTTCTCAGTAGTTGAGGATGAGCCAAGACCTGTCAGACTTCCAAATGGAAAGAATCTCCATCTACACCTAGATTCAGGCTGATTGGAAGCTGGATCCTCAGGCAGCAGCTTTTTAAGTATGCAAATATACCTCTTTCAGGGGAAGAATGGAAGAAAGATGTTTCTGTCTGCTTTCTCTGCAGTGAGCCCTGGGCGGATAATCCAGTTAAGAACTGTTGGTTTACTACTGTTCTGTAAACCCATGAATGCAAGCCCCGCTGGCCACCTGCTTTCAATTCTTTTGTATATAGATCCAGAACAGAATTGCTAGATCAGAATTGCTAGATCACATGGTAATTCTATTTTTTACTTTTTTGAGGACTATGCTGTTTTCCATAGCAGATACACCAGTTTACATTCCCATACAGAGTGCATAAGCTTCCAAATTCTCCATAGCCGCACTAACACTTATTATTTTCTACTTTTTGAAAAAGTGGTAGCCAGCCTAATGGGTGTGAGGTGGGATCTCATTGTAGTTTTTTCTCTTTTTTATTGCATTAAAACAAAAAAAAATTACCATCTTAACCATTTTAAGTGCTTAATTCAGTAGAATTAAATACATTCATAATGAGCAGCCATCATTACCACCTAGCCCTATAACTCTTTTCATCTTGTAAAACTGAAACTCTGTACTTATTAAATAATAACTCTTCATTCTCCTCTCCCTCTAGCCCATGGTAATCACCATGCTACTTTCTGTCTTTATAATTTTGGCTACACCTCATATAGTACTTAGTATCGCATATAAGTGGAATCATACAGTATTTATCTTTTCATGAATGGCTTATTTCACTTAGTATAATGTCCTTGAAGTTTATCCATGTTGTAGCATATGTCAGAATTTCCTTCCTTTTAAGGCTAATAATATTCCATTGTATGTGTGAACCACATTTTGCTTATCCATTTATTCACTGCTGGACACTGGATTGCTTCAGTGTTTTAGTTTTATGAATAATGCTGTGTGCAACATGGGTGTGCAAATATATGAGACCTTGCCTTCAATTCTTTTGGGTATTTACTTAGAGTAGAATTGCTAGGTCAAATGGTAGCTCTATTTTTAATTTTTCTGTGGGGTATCTCCATACTGTTTTCCACAGTGGCTGTACCATTTTACATTCCATCAACAGTTCCAATTTGTCCATGTCTTTAGCAACAGTTGTTTTCTTCTTTTCTTTCCTTTTAAAAATTTTTTATTTATTTAACTCAATGAATTTTATTACATTTATAGTTGCACAACAATCATCAACAACCCAATTTTACAGCATTTCCACCCCAGACCCCCAGCCCATCCCCTCACCCCCAACCTTTGTCCTTAAGAAACTATAAGTTTTTCAAAGTCTGTGAGTCAGTATCTGTTCTGCAAAGAAGTTCACTGTGTCTTTTTTTTTAGATTCCACATGTAAGTGATAGCATTTGATGCTGGTGTCTCACTGTCTGACTAACTTCACTTAGCATGATTATTTCTAGGTCCATTGATGTTGCTGTTAATGCCATTATCTCTTTCTTTTTAATGGCTGAGTAATATTCCATTGTATATATGTACCCCATCTTCTTTATCCATCCCTCTGTCACTGGGCATTTAGGTTGTTTCCATGACTTGGCTATTGTATAGAGTGCTGCAATGAACATTGGAGTACATGTGTCCTTTCGAGTCATGGTTTTCTTTGGATAGATGCCCAGGAGTGGGATTGCTGGACGAAATGGTAATTCTATTTTTAGTTTTCTAAGGAATCTCCATACTGTTTTCCACAGTGGTTGCACCAAATTACATTCCCACCAACAGTGTAATAGTGTTCCCTCTTCTCCAGACCCTCTCCAGCAGTTATTTTTTTTTTTTTTTTTT
>PVHT020000100.1:1217548-1235814 GCA_004024745.2 Catagonus wagneri | reverse complement strand
TTTTTTTTTTTTTTTTTTTTTATCTTTTTGCCTTTTCTAGGGCCACACCGGCGGCATATGGAGGTTCACAGGCTAGGGGTCCAATTGGAGCTGTAGCTGCCAGCTGATGCCACAGCCACAGCGACGTGAGATCTGAGCCACATCTGCAACCTACACCACAGCTCACGGCAACACCGGATCCTTAACCCACTTAGGCCAGGGATCGAACCTGCAACTTCATGGTTCCTGGTCGAATTCGTTCATCACTGCGCCACAACAGGAACTCCGAAATCCTAGTGTCTTAAAGGAAATCTTCCTCAGAATGTGCTTCTGGGTGCTGGCATGGTCCACGGAACACGCCTGGAGTCGGGAGAGAGGGGACTGATGAGTTACGAGGTCTGTCCATGTTCATTCAGCAAACATTCCCTGCCAGAAATGGGACAGAGCTGAAGTACATGTGGCCTCCTAGGTCTCTCTGTAATGTTGGAGGAGCATTCTCACGTGCCCCAGCAGAATCCCAAGCCCTAGAGGAGTACAGGCTTTTCAGGCGGTATAGGCTTTAACCAGGACCTGAGCTGGGACAGAGGCTAGGATGGCTGCGAGATATAGCTTAGGGACCTCCTGGTAGCCAGGGCAGGGCTGGGCAATGGGGAAATTTACAGCAGGGACATGATGGGGATTAGCCTTCTGTTTTATAAAATTAGGGCAGTCTGGTTGCTGTGTGAAGGGACAGTAGCGGTGAACTTGGGAGACTGGGAGATAGTAAAGAGGTCCCTGTAAAAAACCCAAGCAGAGAAGAAACTCGGAATACCTCCCCGTCAAAGAGCAGCTTCCCAAGGACGAAAGTGAGGCAGGTGTCACCTTCCTGGGCTTTGGTTTACTCCCAGCATGACAGGCAACTACACTGTTGGCTGCACCACAGGGCTGGCACCACCAGCAGAGCCCCGGCTAGGATCTGCTGCCACCGCCTTCCAGGTCTGGGAACTGCTGGGCCCGCGCGGTCGGAGCACATGGCCCCGCCCACGTACCGGATTGGTTCGTATAGGGGGCGGGGCCAGCACGCCCGCTGCCCTAGGCCTTTTCCCATTGGTGGTCGCAGCGGCGCGAGCCCGGAAGCGGACGGGGGCGGAGGGGGGCGGAGGCGGAGGCGCCTTGGGCCGGGCCGGGGTTGCGGCGCTGTCCTCGACTCTGGGCTCTCCTGGCCCACAACCTGGTAGCGATGAATCCCCCGCCTCCAGACCCGCTGGGCGACTGTCTGCGGGACTGGGAAGAGCTGCAGCAGGACTTCCAAGGCCTCCAGGTGAGTGCTGATGTGTGTGCCCCTTGGTCCTGAGCCATGTCTATCTGGCTCTGGGTCAAGGGTCGGGTGGCTCCGGGTCAGGCAGCAGGGACCTTTGGGTCAGGGGTCGGGGACCCAGGCGTCTCTTCCAAGGGCGGGGAGGCCTCGGGTCCTGGTGTCCCCGGCTGGCTCCTCCTCTGGACTTTAAATGAATGTTCGGCGGTGGCACCTTTGGCCCGCGCGGCCGACACGACCCCAGGACGGCTCCACTGACCCGGGCGGACCTCGGGCCTCCCCCAGGGGCCTCAGGAAAATGCGCCTCCCAGGAGTGTTCAAACTGACTGGGGCCAGTCGGGTCAGTCACTCAGCAAACACGCCTTGATCGCCGGCAGGCCGATCGCTGAGCAGCATCTTCCCTGCCCTGGGGCTGAACGGTTTGGGCTGAGAGCTGCGGGAGGCAACTTGGCCTAGGCTAGGGGAAGTGGTGTTTAGGTGAAGCCCCTGGCCTGGATGGAGGCGGAGCTGATCCAAGGTGAAGGACAGCGCCCACCCAGACAGGACCATGTGGAGGCTGCAGAGAGTGAGGGGAGAAATGCGTGGACCAGACCTTGCCAAAACATGTCATGGACCTAGCCAGGATTGGAGTCTCTCTGAGACCAGTAGGAAGCTAAAGGAGAAATTGTCTGGATCTGGCTGTTATGAGCCACTCTGCTGTTCTCTGGGGAGGCAGGCAGGAGAAGTTGGTGGCTGGAGATGGCCTTTCCTGGGCATGAGAAACAGACCCAGACAGAGTAGAGCCCAGGCCAGCTGGTTAATTGATTAGGTCTTTGCCTCTCCTGGACTGGTTCCAGCCCTTTCCTGTCCACATTGAAGCCTGGCTGCCCACCAGGCCTGGCCAAGCTGCTGCCATTAGTGCTTCTCCCCAGGGCCTTGAGCAGAGCATACCTAGTCTCCCAGCCTGGGCACCACTGTCCTAGCCCTAGCCCCTACCTGACCTTCTTTACACTGCCCTGTGCCTAGTCTCTAGGCTGCTGCTGCTTAAGATTCATCAGGGCAAAGTACTTGGGAAGCCTTGGGCCAAAGGTGCTGGGGGAGAGGGAGGGGCTGGTCTTCGAGCAGGAGGTCCCAGGGCTGGAGCCTGAGGACCTTTCACCCGGGAGGAAGATGCTGGGAGTACTAGCACAGCAGGCATCTTGGACAACCTCAGCACCCCCTGCACTTGCAGCCTGTCCTAGGCAGGACACTCTGAGAGGGCCAGGGAGGGCTTTTAGGTAGCCTGCTTGGTCCAGAAGGTGGCCCTATGGGCCTAGAATCCAGACTCAGGATAGGACAGAGAGGGGAGGGAACAACTGGTAGATGGACTGAGACTAAGAAAACCTTCAGAGAATTCGTGGTTCCTGTGAGAGGGGTGTTACGGGGCTTCTGGGCTTGCGGGAAGAACCTTGTCTCCTTGCCAGCCTTGGGGAGAGAATATCCTCAGGGAGTCCGCTGGCTGGCACAGCTGGCTGCTTTCTTTCCTATTGAGACCCTCCTAAGGAGCCCTAGCAGAGTCCGTGCCCTGCTCCCTGCCCAGCAGGCTCTGGCTTGGGCCCCCTAGCCACCCTGAGCCTTCCCCCAACCTGGTACCCAGGAGACCCACCGACTGTACCGCCTGAAGCTGGAGGAGCTGATCAAGCTGCAGAACAACTGTACCAGCTCCATCACCCGGCAGAAGAAGCGGCTCCAGGAGCTGGCCCTTGTCCTGAAGAAGTTAGGACCTGCCCGCCCACACTCTCCATGCCCCCCCTACGAAGCCCCTGACCTTGGACTGGGGGGCGGCTGTCTGACCTGGCGGGATGGAGATGGCGCTGACTCCTGGGTGTCCCTGGGCACGGCTTCTCCCCTCTCTCGGTTGCATTTGCCCTCCTGTCCCACAGCTCCTGGGGAGCTCCTGCTCTGACTCTGGCTTCTCTGGTCCTACCTGCAGATGCAGACACTCCCTTCAGTCTGAGGCCGAGGAGGCCGCGCAGGAGCTGGAAAACCAGATCAAGGAGCGACAAGGCCTTTTCTTTGATATGGAGGCCTACTTACCCAAGAAGAACGGGTGAGACTCCTCCCCCAAACTCGGTTCACAGCCATCTCTGGGGGTGAGACCTGAGCACCGCCTGCCTCTGCTTGGTTACCTGGACCCACTCTGGGCTGAACAGTCAGACACAGTGCCACCTCAGGGACAGCCTGAATGACAGGGACAGCTCACTGCCACGGGTGCTTCGCAGAAGTACAGGGGACGTGGGACAGCACAGCGAGAGCCCCTAACCGCTTGAGAGGTCAGAGAAAGCCTCCTGGTGTAGCAGATGCCTGAGCTGAGTCATAAAGGATAAAGAGGAGTGAGCCAGGCAGACAGGGGAAGACAGAAACAGCAGGTGTTGTGGCTGGAGCTCAGGGTAAGAGGTGAGAGGTTACAGGAGCCCAGAGCGAGGGCCAGCCTGCAGAGCTTCCCTCTGGCCCAGTGGGCAGGGGAGAGTGACAGGCCAGTTACGCACTCGGGTCAGCTGCCATCACAGCAGAGGGCAGGGCAGAACCCCAGGCTGAAGGAATTCAATCCAGAGACTGCAGGCAGCAAGACAACTGGGAGAGAATGTCCCAGAAGGCAAAGTAGGAAGGAGTGGCCAGTAGCCTCAGATCAGATGGCCCAGGGTGGGGTGGTGGGCAGGCGGTCAGATGCGACATGGAAGGGGAATGCTTCCTGGAAGTCAGGGTGACATTGGAGAAGACCATGTCCCAGGAGAGTGGGGATGGAAGTTGATATTGGGGGTGACAGAAGAGACTACTGAGTTTAGGCCATGCTTCAGAAGCTTGGCTGGGAGTGGAACGGGAAACTAGTAACTAGAACTTGGCAGGATGGTTGAACTTGGCGGCTTTTGCTGGGGTGTGTGTGGAACTTAGACGTGGGGAAGATCTGAGTGTATCTGCCTGCTGAGAGGGGGCGCCGGCAGGGGGCGAGACCAGACGAGGTGCTAGGCAAGGAGGGAAGTGCCTGGGGAGATGGAGAGGGTGAGCGTGGTTCCTGGTTGTCTGGGACGAGAAGGGGTACAGACATGACGGTGAGGACGCGGACAGGGGAGATGTCACTTGCCCATCTTCCAGAAGGAGTGAGGACGGAGGACTTGAGAGAGGCTTAGACGAGGTCACTGCTGGGAATGGAAGAGGGAGCCTGTGCTGACGCTGAAAGGCGGGCTGACAGCCTGGCCTGAGTCCCCACTGTGCCCCGTCACCCTTTTGCAGACTCAGACAAGTCCCCGAACCACGCTGAGCCTTGCACATGGCTTGAGTGGGAACAAGAGCCCGTATGGGTACAGCTGCCTGGTATATGACTGACTTTCAGTCACCTTTTGGAGTTTCTCTGGCAGAGAAGGATGAGATGGGTTTAGACAATGGGGGTGATGGCCACGCAAGGGCTGCAACAGAAGTGGCTGACGTGTCATGGAGTCAGCTCGGGGGCTCAGCTGACTCAGGAAGGGAGAAGGGCCTTGTGGGTGGGAGGCTGGGGACTTGGGGGTCAGAGGACAGCCAGAAAGCCCTTCTGGGTTGGAAGGAGGTCCTGGTGTGGTGTGGGTGTGGGTTGCTGCAGTGAACTTAGGGCTGAAGGCTCTCCGAGGTAATGGAGCCGTCGGGTAGGTGATGGGTGGTGAGCACGTACACAGGTGTCGAGCCCGCCATCTGGGCCCGCGGCGCCAATCTGAGGCGTGGGCCTGACTTCCCTGGAGTGGGAGAACCGGGCTGCCCTGGAGCCCCTGTGGTGGGAGCTTGGTGAGGACGAGGGAGGGCGGACCTGTTGGTTTTCTCGGCAGCAGGGCTGAGGTGGCGGGTAGCAGGGAGAAAGGCCAGGTGGCGGCGTCTCCGTAGACGCGGTCTGCAGCATCCCCGAGGCCAGAACCCTAGGCCGTGGGAAGGCCGGGGAGTGGAGGGGTTCTGTGCCCTGTGGCTTTCCTTTCGTCTGGGTCCTCTGCTCATCTGGTGCCTCCTTCCCCAGGTTGTATCTGAGCCTGGTTCTGGGCAACGTCAACGTGACCCTCCTGAGCAAGCAGGCTAAGTAACGTGTTGTCGCGGGCCGACCTCCGCCCCCGTCCCCATCCTCCCGGTCCCTTCCATAGCCTCGCCTTCCCTGGCTAAGCTTGGGCTTCGGGGGTCACCCCCTCTGCTGGCCCTGGGCCACCCGCGGCAGGGTGTCTGGAGGCGCGCGTGGGCCCCGCCCACATCCCCGTGTGTCCCCCCCCCCCCCCCCCAGGTTCGCCTACAAGGACGAGTACGAGAAGTTCAAGCTCTACCTCACCATCATCCTCATCCTCGTCTCCTTCACTTGCCGTTTCCTCCTCAACTCCAGGTGGGCGTCCCGCCCCGGGGGTGGGGCGAGCCCTCCCCCAGGCTGCAGCGCCCGCCCTCTGTCCTCCCCGCTATCCCCCCACCAGGGTGACGGACGCCGCCTTCAACTTCCTGCTGGTCTGGTACTACTGCACCCTGACCATCCGGGAGAGCATCCTCATCAACAACGGCTCCCGGTGGGTGGGGGCGGGGGGCACTGCCCCTTCCCCCGTCACTCGCACTTCCCGTCCCCGAGCACCGATCCTGGGGACTGAGGGGACTGAGGGGACAGGAGTGACGGCCGCTTCCGACGCAGGATCAAAGGCTGGTGGGTTTTCCATCACTACGTGTCCACATTCCTGTCGGGAGTCATGCTGACGTGGTGAGTGGGCCGGCTCGGTCCCAGGGGATCGGAGCGGGGAGCGACGGCGTCCCCGAGGGCCCACACCTCCCTCTGGCCCCTGCCCTAGGCCCGACGGCCTCATGTACCAGAAGTTCCGGAACCAGTTCCTGTCCTTCTCCATGTACCAGAGTGAGTGTCTGGGAGGTCCCTGCTGAACGAGGATTCCATGGGAGGGCAGGGGAGGGGCTGGGGCTCCCGCCTGCTGCCGACAGCCCCCGCCCGCTCCCGGCACAGGCTTTGTGCAGTTCCTCCAGTATTACTACCAGAGCGGCTGTCTGTACCGCCTGCGGGCGCTGGGCGAGAGGCACACCATGGACCTGACCGTGGGTGAGTCGGGCGTGGCCGTGCCGCCCTGGGATCCCGGCGGGGGAGCTGGCAGGGCAGGCCGCCTCCTCCTGACCGGGGTCTGACTGACGGGGCGTGTCTGTCCCTGGCTGTCCCCCCCCGCCCCCCGCAGAGGGCTTCCAGTCCTGGATGTGGCGGGGCCTCACCTTCCTGCTGCCCTTCCTCTTCTTCGGACAGGTGAGTCGTGCCCGTGTCCCCGTCCACCAGGCTGTCCCCATCCCCAGCTCTGGCTGGGGCAGGGACTGTATTCTACTGTGTAAAACCTGCTTCCTCCCTCCCAGTTCTGGCAGCTTTTTAACGCGCTGACCTTGTTCAGCCTGGCCCGGGACCCTGCGTGCAAGGAGTGGCAGGTGAGCTGGGCCCGGAGGGGCTGCCAGGGGCGGCCGGGCCCGCTCTGTCCTAAGCCTGCTTACCCCCCCCACCAGGTGCTCATGTGTGGCCTCCCCTTCCTCCTCCTCTTCCTTGGCAATTTCTTCACCACCCTGCGGGTCGTTCACCAGAAATTCCACAACCAGCAGCACGGGGGCAAGAAAGAATGAGGCTGGGCCAGACCAGCTCCCCACAACACCCCCGACCCGGAAGGGGCTTCTGTACCCCGGCTGTTGAGGGGTGGGGGCTCCCCGCATCTGGGAGGGTCTCGTCCGCTCTCCCTTGGGTTTTGTGCTCTGTGTTTTGTGCCTGAAGGCGGCGCTGGAGAGGAAGACCTGGGCCCGCATCCCGGCCCGCAGGGAGGTGGGACAGCAGCCTCAATAAAGGACCAGAGGCTCAGTGGCTCGGTGTGTGTTCTCACAAGGGTAAGAGAGGAGCTTGGAGGCTCTGTGCCACCACCGCACGAGGCCTAGGGCCTGCCGCAGTCTGGGGTCTGCGGAAGCGAGACCAGGCCAGTAGAGAAAACAGAACTTTATTCCAAGGGCCAGAGGTTATTTAAAATTATTTACACTCATTGAAAATCACAGGGAGGGCCAGGCCCCCCTCAGCTGAGAGGAGCCCCGTCCGTTCGGCCACTGAGGGTCTGGGGTGTTCACCAAGCGTAGGCCCTGTCACCCTTGGCCACGCTCCCGGGGGCGGGTCCGGAGGGCACATGTCTGGCCTGGAGCAGGAGCAGTCTCTGTCACTGGGCCTGCCTCCCCGGGCAGAGCCCAGCAGAACCCAGCCTGGAAGCTGGCAGGAGAGAGTGAGGACGATGATTACGGGGGTGGGGGGGGGCACCGCAGGGCACGAGTGCCGCGGTGGCAGCTCCTAGCTCCACACATCCAGGGAGTAGCGGCCCTTGGTCATCAGCTTCTTGACGTAGTCCACAGCCTGCGCGTGCTCCATGGGCGCCTGCTCAGCCACGATGTCGCAGAAGGTGTTCTGCACGTCCCGGGCCATGTTCCGAGCATCCCTGGGGCCACAGAGGAGATGGCACTGGCAGCCGGGCCCCGCGCTCCCCAGCCCCACAGCGCGCCCCCCGGCGCCTCCCCGCCTCTGCCCGCACGCACCCGCAGATGTAGATGTGGGCGCCCCCGTCGTGGATCAGCTTCCACAGGTGCTCCTTGTCCCTCCTGAGCAGATGCTGCACGTAGACCTGCGGGCGGGGGCACCGTCAGGGGGCCGCTCAGCCGCACCCCGCCCCGGGGCCTGCCCGCCGCCTCACCTTCTGCGGCTGCTCCCGGGAGAAGGCCACGTTGAGCTGGGTGAGGACGCCCTTCCTGTGGAAGCCGGCCAGTTCCTCGCGGTACAGGTAGTCCTCGTCAGAGCGCCGGCAGCCGTAGTAGAGCAGCGTCTCCCCCACCTCCTTGCCTGGGGTCGCAGAGGCCGGGGTGAGGGGCACCCCGGCACCGCCGCCGCCCTCTGCCTGCCCGGGCCCCCACACTCACCCTGCTCCTGAAGCCAGGCCCGCTCCTGGATGAAGCCGATGAAGGGGGCCACCCCGGTGCCCGGGCCCACCATGATGACAGGCGTGGTGGCCTTGAAGGGCAGGCGGAACTGGGACTTGCGCACGAACACGGGCACCAGGGCCCGGCGGCCGTTCTCCCCGGCCGGCTCCTTGGCCCGCAGCCAGGTGGTGGCCACGCCTTTGTTGATGCGACCGGACTTGGTCTCATACTCCACGGCCACAGCGCAGATGTGCACGGAGTTGGGGTGCACCTGGGGGCAGGAGTGAGCGCACCAGTGCCCCAGGCCCTGCGCCCCCTTCATGGCGCCCGGACCCGCTCAGAGGCGGCTTTCCCGACTGGCTCCCGGCACGGGCTGGAGAGCAGGGTGCCGCCCGTGGGAGATGCCGCCCTGGGCTCCCGAGCCAACGCCCCGGAGGAGCCAGCGCTCGGTCCCCTACCTTGGAGGAGGAGGCGATGGAGTAGTAACGGGCCTGGAGTCGAGGCAGCAGCTCGCACAGGTGGTCGATGGGGGGCCGCAGGGACGGGTAGTCCTGCAGGATGGCCAGGATGTGCCTCCGGGCCTCCACCACCCAGCTCAGGTACAGCTCCTGGGGAAGCGGCAGATGCGGTGAGATGGGGGCCTGGGGAGCGGCGGGGCCGCGGGGGCCAGGGCCGGGGCCGCCTACCTTGCCCTCGCCGGAAGACGAGGCCATCTTGCGCAGCCGCTCCTGCTCTGCGGGCTCCGAGGCATACTGCGCCAGCTCGTAGAGCACGTTGGTGCGCGGCGGGTTGGTGATGTCCAGGTAGTAGGTGAGGGCCGTGCGGTAGGTCGTCGGGCAGGGGAACGGGTGCTTCTTGTTGGACTCCTCTGCAAGGAGAGGGCGGGCGGGCGGGGTGCGGGCCTGCAGCGGAGCCGCCACCCGCTCCAGGGAGCAGGCGGCCCGGGCGGCGCTGGAAGCAGGGCCAGCTCGTTCTGGTCCTGCCTCGGCCTTGGGGCAGAGCCTCGGCTTTCGGCTGCCCTCAGGCTTCGGGCTGGACGGGTAGTCCCCATCCGAGGCAGGACGCTGCTGCGGGAGGCCTGGCAGTCACAGCCCCAGCTGGGAGACTCTCAGCCCCACCACCCCGGGGGGGCTCCCCCTGCCGAGAGCTGCTCAGAGAGAGGGTGCAGAGGCGGCGCTCCCCAAGTGTGTGCTGCCTGCCCACAGGCTGGACCTGGGCCCCTGGGGGCTCCAGGCTCACGACTATGCGAGGCCTAAACGGGGCCGTCAGCTCTGACAGCGGGGCCACCTCCAGGTCAGTTTCTGTGCTTGGATGCGTGTGGAGGTCTGCGGGGGGGGGCACCCAAAGGCCAAGCTTCTGGGCAGCAACCTGCACACGTGGAGGCAGCAGCTGGCACAGGCTCCCCGCCAGCCCCTGCCGGGGGGCCCTCCGCTGCCAGTCAGCAGGCCGGCTCTACCGACCCCTCCCTGCAACCAGGCCAGAGCGGGGCTGGGCCCAGGAGCAAGCCCACCTCCCACAGGCTGAGTGCAAGGGCGTTTATTCCCAGGCACACAGGAGCCCCGCAGGACTGCCAGCGCTGCTGAGCCGCGTGGGGACGGGAGGGCACGGCCCGGGGCGGCTCAGCCTTCAAGGTCTGGTCTGTTCTGGGGAGGGGCTTGTGCTTCTTCCTGGAGTATGACCAGTGTACACATCACACAGGCGGTGCTTGCTAGACTTTCCCAGACTGAACGCCCTCCCTACCCAGCAAGAGGCAGGTGTTTCCTGCACCCAGCACCCCTGTGTGTGGGCCCAGAAACCAGGCTCGGGCCTCGCACTTCAGGTGTGAGTGCTTCTTTTTTAAAGGCCCGCTTCCGCCTCAGGTTCTGCGCCTCCGCAGCCCTCGCTCTGAGCAGCTCTTCGCCGTGAGGGCCTCCCCACAGGGGCTCAGCTTCTCCTTGGGGTGGGGGGAGCCTCAAATGGCTAACCAGCAAAGTCCTGCCTCAGGTGACACCTGGGACAGCTCCCCCAGGGCCCCACTGTGTGACCGCTGCTGGTACAATGAAACCTGGCCCTTTACGTTGCTACTCAGGGCTGACTCCAGCCGGTGAGAAAGAGCCCAGGCTAGGGTCACAGAGGACAAGGGCGGTGGGGCGGCCCCAGCGGGGGGTGGACGGGGGGCTGCCCAGGTCTTAACAGAGAGAGGCTCAGGCCTGGCAACTCCATGGCACACTGAGCACCCTGCATGGACCCGGAGGGCCGAGGATTGAGGACTCAGACCCCCGAGTTCATAGGTGAGGAGACCCTGGAGCCCGGAGCGGGCCTTTGGTGGCCAGCTGTGCCCTCTTCCCCTTAGGACGGGGGTCTTGGCGGGCAGCGGGGCTGGCTCTGGCTCCAGGCCCCCTCCCTCCAAGGGAGAGTGCCAGACCCTACAGTTATTTTTGCTCCCTGTCCCCAAGTTTGTTCCACAACCTGAAACTCTGGGGTCTTGGGTATAAGGGCACAAAGGCGCCAGCCTTGAGGCCTAAACAAAAGCTCAACGATGGGCCCTGGCAGGGAGCCCGTTCCTACCAGCCGCCCAGACAGGCAGGGAGGGAGGCTGGATCTCGGGACTCACCATCAAGATTGTTCAGGGACATGACGACGTCCAGATCGGCGCCCAGGATCTCACCAAGCTGGTTGACCAGGGCAGAGTCATTGGCCGGGTAAACAGCCACGTGGTCCCCAGAGTCATACCTGGGAAAGAGTCGAGGCTCAGGGGGAGGGTGGAAGGCAGCCTCCTCCGCACCCCAACAGGAGGCCTGCCTGAAGGGCCGGGGACAGCAGCTGGTACCTGATTTTGGAATCTGAGATGTCCAGTTCCAGGTGCATGAGGTGTCGCTCTGTTCCCTGGTTTAGCTTCCGGTTGGCAGTGACGACGGCCAAGAACGGGTTCTTGGCGTCAAAGGGGCTGGGTGGGGAGAGTGGCCCCGTGACTGGCCAGGTCTTCAGTCGGCTCCCCGCCCCCAAAAACACCATGGGGAGCCTCCCCGGGGAGGTGACGGGCTGTCCAAGCAGTGCTCCCGGCACCCACCAGGCGGCCGAGCTCGCCCCCAGGGTCCCATTTACAGACACGGAAACCGAGGCCAGCCCCCGAAAAGCGGGGGACCGCTCCACACTCTGTGCCCGTGGCGGGCTGAGCACAGGAGGGCCAGGCCCTGCAAGGCAGCTCCCGGGACGGAAGGGGCCTGTGTCCCACGTGACTGGAGCAGAGCTCCCTCCGCCACAGGCCGGGGCTGTGAGCAGGAGCGGACTTTGACTCTGCAAAGCCACCGGAAGGTTGGGCTTTCCGGCCACGGCTGCAGCCGGCTGCCTCGAGCAGGGTGCTGGTCTCGGAGCCCGGGGGTTCAAGGACTTCCCCGGGCGGCTCCAGCAGGAGTCTAGGTGGCACCCGGGGGCAAGTCAGGGGCCCCAGAGAGGAATACTAGGTTTTAGGACAAAAAGGCCAAATACTGAGGTAGACTTTAAGGAAGTGAACCCTTCTGCCGAAGCTCAGCCTAGACCCAGAGCTGAACTCACTAGGTGCTGGGCCAGGCGCCAGTGGACACCCTCACCCCTGGATGTTTATGGAGCAAATGAGGTACACACAGAGCTAGTGCCAGCCTCCTCGGGGTCATGCCCTGGACCGAGGGACCATGGGGAGGGGAGGGGGCCAGGGGCCCTGAGCAGCCTCCTGCCCTCCTGGGCAGCAGTGATGGAAACGTGGGCGCCCCCACCTCGTCCACTCCTGCATGAGGGCGGGGATAAGGAAGGCCCACGGACAGGCCTGGGAGGCAAGGCCCTGTGGGGACACACGGGCCGGCCAGCTGTCTGGCCCGCAACCATGCTCTCTACTCACGGCTTCTGGTTCTCGTAGCTCTTCAGGCGGCCCATCTCGCCCGTGTACACCGAGGCCGCGTCTATGTCTGCGTGGACCACGAGCTCATACTGGCGGATGCTAGGAGGAGGAGACCCAGGTGAGGGCAGGGGCTGGCAGGGCCAGGAGAGGAGAGAGGGGGACCGTGAAGGGAAGGACATGCTCTGGGGGCTGCGAGACCAGACGGGACCCACGAGGAAGGACGTGCGTGAGCGTGGGAATCAGGAGAGCCTGGAGGGGGGCGGGCTGGGCACCCCGGGTCCAGCAGGCCCGAGGCAGAGCCGTGAGGAGGTGAGAAAGCTCTGCCTGATGCTCACTTCCATGCAGAGCCCCTCTGGCATCCGGACCCCCCCCACCGGGCCAGTCCCCCACCCTCGGGAGGCCCCGCCCGCTGTGGCGCTCACCTGGACTCCTCTCCAGTGGCTTCCACGCCAAAGTGCTCGCACACGGCCGGCCAGAACTGCTCTCGCCACGTGATGAAGTCCTCCTCCAGGCTGGGGACAAGAGGAGATGAGCCAGGCCCCAGGGAGCCCAGTCGTGGCACCCCTTGCGGGGGGCGGGGGGGTGACTAACCCCAACAGCCTGGCGCCAGACAGGGCTGCCAAGCCAGCTCGGACTCTGTCCCCGGGCAACCCCTGAACTCGAGGACTCATCTCACACCAGCCTGCCCAGCGATGTAGCCCAGGGCACCAGGAAGCATCAGAGGGTCTGCAGTGGCCGCGGGCGGCTCCTATCCCAGCTGGAGAAGCCGGGCAGGTAAGGACCACAAAGGTGATGGGAAAGGGCCTTCCCTGCCTGGGGAGGCGGGTCCCGCAGCTGCGCTCACAGCACGGCTCTGCCTCCCTCAGCTGTGGCTCCTGACGCCCAACAGCGGTGCATGCACGTCTGCACACAAGGGGAGGGGCACTCACTTCCCGTCGTCGTCGCCCAGCCCCAGGTCAAAGATCCGCTGGGCCCCGAGCTGCTCCAGCCGCTTGTCCACATACTTGCCCATGGCGTTGAAGTGCTCATAGGTCTTATTCCCAAGGCCAAATACCTGCACGGAGGAGGAGCCGGCGGTCAGCAGTCAATGCCACAGCTTGTGCTGTGAGGCCCCAGAGGCAGCTTTATTTCGGTGACCCGGCTGATCAGAGCGAGGTGAGGACTGGAGCAGGTCCCCCTGGACGTGGGGTTCCAGAGGCCGCCACGAGCCCACACGCGTGACTCACCGCAAACTTGACTCCAGAGAGGTCCACGTCCGTCTCCTGCAGCCAGTCGTAGAAGTCCTGGGCATTGTCAGTGGGGTCCCCCTCGCCGTAGGTGGCCATGCAGAAGACAGCCAGGGCGTTCTCGATCTCAGGCAGGCCGCTCAGGTCAGACTGGGGAGGCGGGGACAGGACAGGTGACTGACGGGCCCGCCGCCAACACGGATGCAGATGGGCATGTCCAGGGCTCAAGAGCGAAGGGAACAGCAGCCCCAAAAGAGCACAGGCGAGGGCTGGGGAGTTGTCTGGCAGAACAGGCTCGGTTCCTGGGCACAGGCCGGCACTTGGAACAGGGTTCCCTGGGCATCAGCCCTGGGCCACGGGAGAACCTCATTGTCCCACAAGGTCCCTGGGGCACAGCAGGGCCTGGGCGCGCACAAATTCCTAACCAGCTGACTTCCAACTCAAAACCCAGACCAGAAGAGAGAGGGGCGGTGGGACCAAAAGCAGGGGACTGGAACCGGGAGGTTCAGTGTGCGAGATGGAATGGCTCATGTGGGAGGGTGCTGGCACTCAGAAGAGGGCGGTTCTAAGAGAAAGTTCATTTACTGTGTTGGAGCAGCAACCGCGCACGTGATGGCTGGCAACGGCTCCACCAGGGCAGAAGCAAGAAGGCGTCCCCCTGGGTGCATCTTCCCAGAACAACCTGACTCCTTGCTCCGTGCCAGCCTCGCCCGCACCGGGTGCCTGAGGATAGTTTCCCGACCCTCCGCCAACCGCATCCACCTTGGGTGCTAGCTCAGCTGCCCCAGAAACAGGTAAGCAGGCTGCTGGAAGTTTCTGGCCAGGAGGGGAGTGAGCAAAGTGAGCCGGCTCCCCATGGCCCCCCGCGTCAGACAGGGTGCGGCTGGGGCCAGCAAGTGGGGGCCGAGTCCTGCACACAGTCCTGCGCTGGCCCGAGGGAGCCACGCGCTGAGGACGGCTGACGGGAGGGCGAGAAGGGAGGGATCCTGCAGCTCCGAATGGCGGCCTTCCCCCCACTTCTCAGCCTCTCCCGGGCCCTCCCCATGCCCGGACACACAGCCTCCAGCCTCGCACCCCCCTCCCCGCTGCAGACGCGGCAAGGACGACGCTCGGGCTGTGCTGGCCCAGGGCGGAGCGGGCTCAGAGCCCGGACCCCTGACTCCTTCCGGCTCCCCCGCCCCCGTGGCTCAGGGGTGAGGGGCTGAGAGGCGAGGAGAAACAGTTCCTCTCCTGACCTGCTGGGACCCTTTCAACGTCTGAGCTACACGCAACCCCCTAGGTGCCCGTGGCCCCTCTGCCTGCACCTGCCCAGCACTGCAAAGCCCGCGGGCATGGCAGGCTGAGCGGGTGTGGCGCCAACTGTCCTAACGTCCTTAAAACTGGGGCCACTTGCCTGCAGGAACAAGTGGCAAGAGATGCCCAGTCCCGTCTGCGGCTTTGGCTAACTCAGCCCTTTAAGCGTCTCCAGGAGCTGTGCCTTCCCCGGAGCTGAGGAGCAGCCCTGCGGGGAGGAAGGGGCCGGGCACGGCGGGCGCTCACCAGGTCGTACTCCTCGGGGTCCGCGGCCATGCCCCGCATCCCGTAGCGGTGGGCATCCTTGGACAGGCGGTTGGCAAACTCCTCGGCGGTCCCCGTCTGGGAGCCGTAGAACACGATGATGTTCCTGCCCTGGGGACGTCAGACACGCGGGTCAGTGAGCTGCCGAGAGCCACAGGCTTCACGGGAGCCTCAAGGGCACCCTTCCCGTCCTGCTTCAGGTCCTTCCTACGTCACCCGGGCTGGCGCCTCACTGCCACCCACAGCCACTGCAGCGGAGGGGGGTCGCAGGCCACCCAGCCGACTCCAGCTGGAGCCGAGCACCCAGCTGCTCAAAACCACACTCTGGACAGATTTTCAAATGACAGGTGAAAAAAGCAGAAATAACATTCAGTTAAAAAAAAAAAAAAGTGACCAAAGACTCTGTATAGCATAATCCACTTTCTACATACCTACCCCATATGTGTGTGCATATGTGTAGTTTAGACATATACACACACAAAGGAAAAAGAATGGCATGAAATATGAGTCCCTAAATGGGGAATTATGTACGTTTTTCTGGATGTTTATAAAAGTAATACATATGCTTTATAAAAACTAAACAACAGGGAAAGGTACCCTGTGGACCGGCTCACACACGCCTCCCTGCCCTCGTGTGCCCTCTGCAGAGGCCCCGGAAAAGCCCGAACGCTACTCCCCAGACTCCCTGAAGCCAGGGCTGCAGCATATTAGATCCAGCTGCGTGGATGTGCTCTGCAGGAGCTGGAAGGTGCAAGCAAGGCCCAGGCTATCGTCTGGTCCCTTTGTGTGGCCTTGAGGTTTCTCTGCAACAGCCTCTCGGGGCCCCAAATGCCTGTAGGGGTGTCTGGTTTTGCACCAAGCCCCAACTGACAGGTACAAGTGACAAAATAAAACGCAAGGATTACAGCTGCTATAACGTATTCTCACACCTTTTACGTTTCCTGAATTTTCTACAAATCATTAAAAGATTTTTAAAATAATCACTATAAAAACTAAATAGAAGAGAAAACGCTTATGATATCACATTATGGAAACAATACAAGATATAAAACAGTAGCCAAATATGTGTGGTAGCATCAAAACCTATGAAGTATCTAAAAATAAGCTACATAACAACCAGGCAAGAAGCTCCCGAGTGATAAAGGACACAACCCAAGGGAAACACACTCTGATTCCGCACAGGAAGACTCAACACACACGATGTCAGTTCTCCCTCCATCGGGACAGAAATGTCACACGACCCTCACAGAACCTTGAACAGCTCCTTTTTCCTCAACAATTTGATCCTTCAAGTCCTGCAGAAAAATCAGCATGAAGCCATCCACTGTAAGGGCACCTGACGATAAAAAATGTGCCGACACTGCCACCGCGCGGGTGAACCCTGAGGACACGCTAAGGGAAAGATGCCACAGAAGCCCATACATTGGATAATTCCCTTTACATGAAATGTCTGGCACAGGCAATTCCACAGAGACAAAATGCAGCTGGACAGTTGCTCAGGGCTCGGGTCGGGGAATGACTCCCAAGGAGGATGGGGTTTCTTTTGAGGAAGATGAAAAAAAATGTTCTAAGGTTGATTGTGAATCCATGAGGATGTGGGTTCGATCCCTGGCTTCCCTCAGTGGGTCAGGGATCCGGTGTTGCCGTGAGCTGTGGTGTAGGTCACAGACACGGCTCAGATCCCGCATTGCTGTGATGTGGGCCAGCAGCTGTCTCTCCGATTCAACCCCTAGCCTGGGAACCTCCATATGCTGCAGGTGCGGCCCTAAAAAGCAAAAAAAGAAAAAAAAAGTCTCCGTTGGCAAGGCTGTGGGGGAACAGCTGTCTCACACACTGCGAGTGACAGCCCTGGTGTGGCCCCTGTGGGGGTGGGTGCAATTTCGCAGCTTCCATCACAAATGCATATGTACCTTTTGATTCAACAATTCCACTTCTGGGATTTTATCGTGTTGGCAAACATGCAAATTGACCTACACAGTGACAACAGTGGTTACGCGGTCTGTAAAAACTATCAGAAATAGTCCAAGTGCCCATCAAACAAATTACAGTGCTTGTGGCCACATAAGGAATCACCAGGCGACTGTAATAAAGGAGGGATGTTTTTGAATTGCTGTGAAAGGATTTCCAAGACATATCAAGTGGAAAAAAATCAGGGTCTATAACACTGCACCCCGGCCAGGTGAGGTTTCTGTCTGCTTGTGGATGGAGCCTGGTCTGGGAGGGAGGAGACAGGGCAGATCCGCATTAGAGAGACACCTTCTCTTCTTACAGTTTGGTTTGGGCAACAGACAAACATTCCGAGAGCAGAGAACTGTCCCAGCCCCAGCAGAGCAGCCTCAAGGCCTTGCTTAGACCGGTGGGTGGCCATGGTCCCCAGGCCCTCTCCCCTGCCCAGTGAGCCCCGGGTGCCCGCCAGGGCCACGCCTCCCCGTGAGAAGCACCGGCAGAAAACTCACCGTCTTCTTCATCTTTTCCACGAAGCTGTTGTCTTTGATGGAGGAGGTCCTGGAAAATAAAAGCATCTGATGGGCATGGGGAAGCAAGGGCCATGGAGACGGGCATTCCAGCTGGGCCCGCGCCACTCCCCGGTGACCACGCCAGCAGCCGCCCCTGGTTCAGTGTCAGGGCTGGAAGAGGCGGGGGCAGGCTCCGAGGCCTGGCAAATCCAAGTCCGGCACCTTGCAAGGCCAGGGCCTGCCCACCCGGGTCCAGAAGAACAAAGACAGGTCAAGTTCACTCCCCGCTCCCCCACCATCCACAGCCAGTGCTCCCCACAGCCTTGTCTCCCCCTCACAAGGCAAACAGGAGTCTCCCAAATAAAATTTTTTTTTTTTTTTTTTTTTAGGGCCGTACCTGCAGCACATGTTAGTTCCCAGGCTAGGGGTCAAATCCGAGCTGCAGCCCCCCGGCCTACACCACAGCCACAGCAACGCGGGATCCGAGCCGCGTCTGCGACCTACACCGCAGCTCACGGCAACACCAGATCCTTAACCCACTGAGCGAGGCCTGGGATCAGACCTGCGTCTACATGGACACTAATCGGGTTCTTAACCCGCTGAGCCACAGGGGGAAGCCCCAAATAAGATTCTGACTGTGCAGCTGCTCCCCTCTAAAACCTGCAATGGCTCCCATGACCTCAGGACAGGGATACACGAGTCCCTTCAGAACCTGTCCCCAGCCTCGCCTGCCACCCCCCTCCACACACCATCCCTCCAGGATGGACCTCAGAATTCTGCCAACACCATCGCCTCTGCCCAGAGCGTCCTCACCCTACAGCCCCCTGCTCCCCTCCAGGCCCCACTTGATGGGCACCTCCCTTGGGATTCCTAAGCTCCTCCCCCTGGCGCCACACTACGCATTCCCCTCTCTGGGACCCTGTCACGCCTGTCTGCTCCCCACCTCCCAGCTCCAGACTCCTGCCCCT
>PVHT020000100.1:1156701-1208684 GCA_004024745.2 Catagonus wagneri | reverse complement strand
CACTGACCCGTCAAGACACTTAGAAGATTTAGTAATCAACTGCAAAGCATGGATTTAGAGCCTGGATTTAAAAAGAATGGTTATAAAACAAAATAGTTTAAAGTTTGTCTGGAAACACAAAAAACCTAGAATAGCCAAAGACATCCTGAAAAAGAAAAATGGAGCTGGAGGAATCAGCCTCCCTGACTTCAGACTCTACTACAAAGCTACAGTCATCAAAACAGTATGGTACTGGCACAAAGACAGAAATATAGATCAGTGGAACAGGATAGAAAGCCCAGAATTAAATCCACGCATCTATAGTCAACTAATTTATGACAAAGGAGGCAAGAATATACATTGGACAAAAGACAGCCTCTTCAATAAGTGGTGCTGGGAAAACTGGACAGCTACATGTAAAAAAATGAAACTAGAACACTTCCTAACACCATGCACAAAAATAAACTCAGAATGGATTAAAGATCTAGATATAAGACCAGATACTATAAAACTCTTAGAGGAAAACATAGGCCACTCTCTGACAATAAATGATAGCAACATCTTCTCAGATCCATGTGTCAGAGTAAGGACAATAAAAAGAAATAAACAAATGGGACTTCATTAAACTTCAAAGTTTCTGCACAGAAAAGGAAACCCTAAACAAAATGAAAAGACAACCCACAGAATGGGAGAAAATGTTTGCAAATGAATCGACTGACAAGGGATTAATCTCCAAAACTTACAAACAGCTCCTACAGCTCAACACCAAAGAAACAAACAACCCCATCAAAAAATGGGCAGAGGATCTAGGCAGACAGTTCTCTAAAGAAGACATGCAGATGGCAAATAAACACATGAAAAGATGTTCAGCATCGCTCATTAGAGAAATGCAAATCAAAACCACCATGAGGTACCACCTTACCCCAGCCAGAATGGCCATCATCAAAAAGTCTACAAACAGTAAGTGCTGGAGAGGGTGTGGAGAAAAAGGATCCCTATTACACTGTTGGTGGGAATGCAAATTGGTGCAACCACTGTGGAAAACAGTATGGAGATTCCTCAGAACACTCAAAATAGAATTACCATTTGATCCAGCAATCCCACTCCTGGGCATCTATCCAGCAGAAACCATGACCCGAAAAGACACATGTACTCCAGTGTTCATTGCAGCACTCTATGCAATAGCCAGGTCATGGAAATAACCTAAATGCCCATCGACAGAGGAGTGGATAGGGAAGATATGGTACATACACACAATGGAACATTACTCAGCCATTAAAGGGAATGAATTACCAACATTTATAGCAACATGGATGGACCTAGAAATTATCATGCGAAGTGAAACCAGTCAGACAATTAGACAGCAACACCCAATGCTACCGCTTACATGTGGAAACTAAAAAGACACAATGAACCTCTTTGCGGAACAGACAATGACTCGCAGACTTTGGAAAACCTTGGTTTTTCAAATAAGACAATCTGGGGGGTGGGGGGATGCACTGTGGGTTTCGGACACAAAATCTATCAAATTGACTTGTGACGATTTATGTACACCTATAATTGAAATAAAATCCATTAAGAAAAAAAAATAAAAAGAATGGTTAAAAAGCCTGAAGGGTCACTCAGGGAACTGTGAACAAGGCCAGCTAGGTGTGTGCTGACACTGGGTGCACCGTGGACTTTCAGGGCTGGGAGGATGACGCTGCGTAAGGTTTAAAATGGGGAGTCCTTGAACTTGAAAGGACCAAGTTCATATTGCCATATAATTTCCCAGGAAATATTTCCATTTCCTTTTGAAAAACATGATATTTAAATTCATAATCATATGAATTACATGATTAATTATGAAATTATATGCTTGAAGATAGTGCAGAAACCACGGGGAGGGAAAGGAAACCAAGCTGGGAGCCGAGAGTGGTTAGACCGGGTGATGAGCCCCATGCTTTTTGGTGTTGGAAATGCAGCACAATAAAGAGCTTTGTTTTTTTTTGCAGCACTCTCAGGTGCCACCGGTGAAGCCGAGCTGGGGTGGGGAGAGAAGGGTGTGCTTCCCAGGGCTGTAAGCAAAGCAGAGGCTGCGGTGCAGGCCCCATTTAGAAGGAAGGCCCTGCTCAGACCCGGCCACGGCTGACAGGTGTCACTGTGAGCCCAGTTTGGCTGAGTCCTCTTTTTTATTTTTATTTTTATTTATTTATTTGTCTTTTTTGCCTTTTATGTAGAGCCGCACCCGCGGCATATGGAGGTTCCCAGGCTAGGGGTCTAACAGGAGCTGTAGCTGCCGGCCTTTGCCACAGCAACGTGGGATCCGAGACACGTTTGCAACCTACACCACAGCTCACGGCAACGCCGGATCCTTAACCCACTGAGCAAGGCCAGGGATCGAACCTGCAACCTCATGGTTCTTAGTCGGATTCATTAACCACTGAGCCACGAAAGGAACTCCCAGAGTCCTCTTTTTTTAAATTTTTTTTTTTCCAAAAGAAGCTATGCCTGAGGTTAAAACTTGAGGTGAAATTAGCGGGTTCTTTAAACAAAACAAAAAGACACAGAACTGATATGTATTTCAATGAAAGAACATTACCTATTTAATAATTCAGATTTTAAAACTAGAACTCTTATGTGTGGGGCATGTTCATTTTACATTGTTTTTACAGTGGAAACCCCGAGGATCCCTTCAAACAAGGAATTTTGCTGCCATGAAACTGACAGGCTTTTCAATGTTCTAATTTAAAAATTTTTTAAATTTTAAGGTAAGCTGCAGCTGGCCTGTGAGCCAAAGTGCCTTGGAGGCAGACACACAGGCAGCCTAACTCAACGGCCTTTCTCTGAGCTTCTTCGATCTTCACTCAGGCCCTGTGCCAACAGAGGGACCCAGATAGGAATGGGGACAGTATTTCTGCATTGCGGGAGGCAGAAACATGAACGAATGCCCACCCAACAAGAAGGGTGTTGTATTCCCTGTGTGAGAAAATTTCTTGGGGGCGCAAAGGGCTCCTGAACTTCAGACTCCTGTGGGAGCCACCATCCTGCGGGCTCCCTTCCACCCCAAGCTCCCTGGCCTGGAGCCTCTGTTCAGGGGTGCGAGCTGGGGGGCGAGTAGGAGTGGAGATCAAAGAATGACTTTTAAAGTCATCAGGATTATTATTAAGAGAATGTGCTGCTGGTAACTGCTCTCCTTTTAACAAGCCTTTAAATGCTATTACAGACCCTTCAAAAGATCTCCCGAGGGGGATAAAAACCAGGTTCACACATTAGAAGGCTCTATTATTAAAAGACACTGATGAATCTATAGACTCCAACCCCAACTAAAATCTCAGCGGGTTTTTTTGCTTGTTTGTTTTGGTGGACATTGTCAAGGCGATTCCAAAAGAAATGGAAATGCCAAGGGCCCAAAAAAGCCAAGAGAAACTTAAGAAAGAAGAACAAAGCTGGAGGATTTAGACTACCAGAGGCCAAGTCAAGAGCTGCTATAAAATCAGAGAAAAACGACAGTGTGGTATTGGTCAAAGGACAGTATACAGATCAACGGAACAAGGAATCTAGAAACCGACTCCCATCTATATGGTCACCTGATTTATATCCATAGTGGTGCTTCAGTGCAGTGAGAAAAGAAGGACCTTTTTTAATAAAGGCGATGGGAGTTCCCACTGTGGCACAATGGGATCGGTGGCGTCTCTGCAGCGCCAGGACGCAGGTTTGATCCCCTGCGTCCTGGGTTAAGGGACAGCACAGTGGGTTAAGGGATCCAGCACTGACACAGCTGCGGCATAGGTTGCAAACGTGGCTTGGGTCTGATCCCTGGCCTGGCAACCAAAAAATAACTGACACTGGATCAAGCGGATGGATATCCGTAAGGGAAAAAAATGAATCTCGAAGCCCCTTGACAATTTGCTTGCCAAAATCAATTTCAGCTGGATGGCAGACGGAAGTATAAAAACTACAGAAGTGAAGCTTTCAGAAGGGAAATTTAAAAGAACAGTTTCATGACCTTAAGATTTCTTAACTGGGATACAAATGCAGCAACAATAAAAGTGAAGGCCAACGAAAATGTCAACAGATTGGACTAGTTTGAGGCAAGAACTTCTGATCATCAGAAGACACTTAAGAGAGTAAAAAGGCAAGTTACAGGAAAATATTTTGGCAATACATAGATGTCTAACGAAGGATCTGAATCTAGAATACATAAACAACTGTGACGAATCTGGCCACTAAACCAACAGAAAAAAAAAAAAATGGGCAAGGTCTTGAATGGACCTTCACAAAAGGTATCTCGGTGGTCAAAAAATCACATGAAAGGGTCATCAGCCAGCAGAGAAATACAGTTAAAACAGGTCCCACCACACGCCCATTCGATTGGCTAAAATACAGAAGGTGACCGGAGCTGGGTATTGGCGAGGATGGGAAGTGGCTGAAACCCCGCGTGCCGCACGCGGGAAAACCGGCTGCACCTAACAGAGCTGCGAGAGGGCCTTCCCTGCGACCCCCGATGCCACATCCGCCACGCACCTGGCGGAGCTAAGGCCATGCGCCCCAGCATGTTCCCTGCAGGACTGCTGGCTACAGCGCTCCCGGCGGGAAGCAACCTACGGAGCCGTGGCCATCAGAATGGATAAATGGTGGCTTACTGCCACAACAGAATACTAGGAATGAGAGAACATATTATGCAACAATTAGAATGAGGGAACTGTGACCGAACCTGAAAAAAGTGTTGAGAAAGAGGCCAAAGAATTCGCCACCTGGTGCACAGACAACTGTCTGTGTCATAGGACGTCAGCAGAGCGGGCCACCTGGGAGGAGGTGAGCCTGGAGGGGCCGAGGGGCCGTTTCTTACGTGAATGTGTCTGTTTGGTGACAAGCAGTCACACCGTGCGCTTAGGATCTGTGTGCTTTTACGCCCCCACCTTCTGTGCTTCAGCGAAAATCCAAGGAACAAAAAACCAAGGAGGCCACCAGGAGGCCTTCCAGAACTGACTGGCCCCCAAGCCCTCCCTGGTCTCCTGCTCCCCATCGGCCCTGAGACCAGGGACCAGGTGAAGAGTGAGCAGCCTGACCCCGTAGCCACAGCTCCTCAGCCTTGGGCAAAGAAATGTCACTCCCTTTCAGCTGACGCCTCGGTCTCTCTTTTCTCTAGTGGCCCCCTAGCCCCAACCTCACTGCTCGCGAAGGGTCCAAACCTCTTAAATTTGGGTTTTGCTCAGCCCCCTGCCCATCTAGCCACTCCCTGGGAAATCCGCGAAGTCCACCCGGTCCCACCTTCTTTCCTTCCCAACCTGAGCTTGTATCTCAGCTCAGTCTCACCTTCAACTGTCCCTCCCGCTTCTCTGCATCCAACCAGCCCTGGGTCCCACCGACTGTGCCTTCGCTGTCCTTGCTGCAGGGGGACCCTCTTCTCCGGCTCACCGCCTCCCCCTGGACCACTTACTGGGACAACCCTGCCCGCTGCCTCCCGACGACCCTCCATCCATCCTCCAGCCGGGGCCCTTCTGAAATCGGGGTCACATCACTTCACTGACCTCCAGAAGCCTCTGCAAGTGTCCACCGCCCACCACACCCATCCTAAGCACAAACCCCAGTCCCACAGAATGGAACACTGCCACCCCGCACCGCATGGCCCTTCTCTCCCTGGGCCACACCCGCTCCACTCACAGACCCACCCAAACACCGCCTCCCCAGCCGCAGTCAGAGCCCGTCCCTGTGCCCGGGCTCCCCGGCTCCCCGGCTCCCCTAGCTCCAGATGAGTCTCTTCCCGAGACGCCCCTCCCAGGGGACTGGAAGGCGGGCCTCCACGTCACGGGTCCACCACAAGGGCTCCTCTGTCTGACGTGACAGCCCCAGGACGGTCACCAGGATCTTTGGCCTGGCTCCCGCGCCCGCCCTGCCTCATTACAGGTGGAGGTGCTTCCCCTGCCCCCCAGGCAGCATTCCAGGACGGGGGGTAGGGGGCACGGGAGAAAGAATTCGGGCAATGTCTACTCCGACCGGTGTATTAAACCCTTGCCCATCCCCGCCGCTAAGGCCCAGAGAGCCTGTGGGTACTGAGGCTCACCCAGCCCAGGGAGCAATCCTGGCCCTGCGCGTCTGCAGGTAGCGGCTTCTGGCTGAGTCGAGCCCCCATGCATCACTGTCCACTGCCTGGTGGGTGAGGGAGGCTCTGTGCTGTGTCCGAGAAACCACGTGCGTTCCCTGAAACTGCAAGTGGGCAGCACAACAGCGCGGGCTTTGGAGTGGGAGGTCCTGGCTGGGGGCCCACTCTGCGTCTCGGCTTCCTGCCCTTTGAAGGAGGGGGATTAACTACATCTTTGAGAGCCCGAAGGCAGCGTCCGGCCAAGCAGGGAGTCGGGGTGTGCAGCCTGCGGATCTGGTTTACTAGGCAGTGCTGCTACTTCTAGGTGAGGGGGCCTCGGGCAAATGCCTCAATCCCCAGCGCCTCAGTTTCCTGCTCTGCAAAATGGGGTAACAACGGTGTCTTTGAAGGGCTCTTGTAAGACTGGAGATGAAGTTACTAATGAGGACACATACACAGCATCTGAGGGCTCACAGGCACCAGGACCTGGGCACGGAGCTCTGTGATGGATTATGCCACGTAATTTTTACAACCCCGTGAGCTAAGTTCTGTTATCATCGCCAATTTACAGTTGAGTTTAATCCAAAGATTAAGTGAAGGCAAAAGTCATAGGGCTGAGACATGGTAGCGTCAGGAAAAACCTTCGTCCCCAACCCCAGGGCCCAGAACCCACCCACTGCGCTGTGAAAGCTCCCCTGTCCGGTGCGCACAGAAACGTGGTACACACACAGGGCGGTCAACACGACAGAGTGAGGCCAGAAAGGGATTTAAACACACGGGGTCACGTTGTTAGGATTATGAGGAAGGAAATAATCACTGCGGCATCCCGGCAAAGAGGAACAATTAGAATCCACAAAACTCAAGTGTAGGAGCTTTCTTTCAAGTCTATCTTGTGAGGCCAGAGACCTTGGTGACAGGGAGAACGGGAGTGCCGAGCCCCCCACGGCACAGCCTCGTGCAGGGCGGGGACACCGCCATCTCACAGACAAGGAGACGCGGGGCCACTGTGAACTGGGACCTGGACGTCGGTCCCCTCAATCCTGAGTGCCGCATCTTTGCACCAAAAATACTTTGCCACACCAGGAACACCCCTGTTCAGCCCCAGCTGGAACAGGCTGGTGCCAGCTCACCTGCCCGGCCTCCCGGGTTCCCTCTGGCCCTGGGCCGGCAAAGCCCCACAGCCTCGGGGTGTGGCCCCTGAGGCGGCAGCATGGCACACCTTCCCGGTCCCTCCGGCGGCGGGGGTCGGGGGGGGTGACTTCCTTTTTAGAGTTCCCAGAGTCCTGTCTCCCAGCCTCTCTCTGTAATGTGCCGTGAGGCCGCCCTCCCTGCCATATTGGCACTGCTATCACAGGAGGCCCTGATTAGATAACGCTGGTGAAACCACTTCATAGACCGTTTTTAAAAACGACCTTTCAACATCCTGACTTTCAGCTTCATTCGTGTAAAGGCCACTCTGGCATACCTGCAGGGTGCCCTGTGCAGCGCTCGGTACTAAACAACTTCCCGACACAAGACACTAAGCGGCTACTGTGTGGCAGGACCAGTGCTAGGTGACGTCATAAACATCACCCACTTGTGGGGGCAGGGTCACTGCCTTCATTTAGGGCGAGTGACCTCTGCGGAGCGGCGAGGGCCTGGATCAACCCCAGTGGGCAAGGACTGAATCAGTAACGCCTAGATAGTGAAACCTCTGCAGAAACCCCAAAGGAGGGGTCCTGCAGAGTTCTGGGGGTCGCTGAACACTAGCAGGTGCTGGGGGGCGGTGCCCCTTCCCCACACCCTGCCCTCCACGTCTCTTCCGCCTGGCTCTTCCCAAGTCCTTGTATAATAAACCGGGAATTTAGCAAGTCGAATGTGTTCCTGAGTCCTGGGAGCCGCTCTGGCAAGATTAATCCAACCCGAGGAGGGGTTATGGGAACCTCTGATTCAGCTGGTTGGTGCGGGACCTGGGACTGTGGTCTGAAGGGGGCCGGGGGGCCGTCTTGCAGGACGGAGCCCTTAACCTGGGGGACCTGATGCCAACTGCAGGCAGACAGCGTCAGACCCCACTGGCGTCCCGCTTGGTGCGGGGGAGACTCCCCACCTGTCTGGTCACAGCGGCTCAGTGTGGGTACTGGGGCGAGAGGAGGAGAAACGGTTTCCTCTTTCCTTGTTGGTAACGAAAAAGACTGAAAGGAAGTTGCAAAGGGAGCAGCCGCCTTGCTACCCGGGCCTGCGGACAGCACCTCTACAAGCCCGGGTTTCCAAGAGGAAAGATCGGGTCTGGAGCGGGATGTTCACGAGGCGCCAGCCCCCCTCTGCCTCAGCTGATGATCCTGAAGGCGTGAGCCTCGGGCCGCCTATCTGTGGGGGGGCCTTCTTCTCTGAATGGCTCCTGTGACACCCGAATAAGCAACTGGTACCAAAGGACCGTGAACGCTGAGGCGCAAGGAAAGCATAAAGCGTAATGAAGGCAGACCCAGAGAAAAGCCCCCAGCCAGCCAAACTCGAGACCTGGGCCAAGATGCTATAAGGCATCCTGTATCTCCACCTGCTTGCTCCTGCCCAAGGCCCAGGTATAGGGCACCACTGGGAGGGCAGGGGTCAGCTCGGGACGGATCCTGCGCAGTGTCACTTACGTGGGCTCGATTTTGGTGAATTCGGGGACTTCGTCTTGTTTCTTCCTGAAGAGGAACCAGTAGGTCAGGAGACCCATAATGAGAGAAAACAGCACCATGTCCATGGTGCTGAAAAGGGACACTTCTTCAGCCACCATCTCAGAGGCGGTGGCGCTGGCATCCATGCTGGAGTCCCCCATGCTGATCGTGAAACTGTCGGGAGAGAGAAATGACAGAGGTCAGCAGGGAGGGACGGGGTCCTCCTGAGGCCTGCTGGGGACCCCCGAAGGCCTTGGCCTGGGCCTCATGCCCCAGAGGCTGCAGCAACGGGCAGACCACGGGGACAGGGCTGCCAGCCCGGCCAGGGCGCAGCTGCAGCCTCGGACGGGAACTGCAAGGGCGCGTGACCCACGCAGCATCTGCACGGCCCCGGGGCCCAGGCTCCGGTGGGACCGGGCCCCCTGCGAACACGCAACACAGGCTCCCAGTGCCAGCATCCTCCAGCCCATCTCTCCAGCAGAGAGGGGCCACTTCACAGCTAGCCCCTTCCTAGCCACGTGGCCGGGCCAGGGTGGTCCAAACCCCGCACATTCTAAAGGTCTTCGAGAGTGGCCCTGGGAGGGCTCCCGGGATATAACCTCGGAGCCCTTGGACTGGGCCACCTGCTGAAAGTGTCTCCATGCACCTGAGACCTTGGGCTGCACGGAGGGTTTAGACTAAGGATGTGGTCTATAGGAACAGCTGGGGCTCTGAATCACATCATACTGCGGTGGCCTCCGGGGTGGCGGAGGCTGAGCAGGTAAGAGCTTGGACGCGCGGGCGCTCCCGTGCCTCCGAGGCTGACTCCCAATGAAATCCCTGGACACCAAGGCTCGAGGCGGCTTCCCTGGATGGCAGCACTTTATCTGTGATGCCACCCGTGGTTGCTGGGAGAATTAAGTGGTGTTGTGTCACTCCACTGGCCAAGAACTGGAAGCTTCTGCCTCATTCCTCCCAGACCCACAGGGTCTTTCCTTTGTGGATTTCAGTCTGTTTCCTTCTGCAGTAATAAACTGTAACTGGGTGTAAAACAGCTTTTCTGAGTTATGTGAGTCCTGCTGAGCCCCTGAACCAGAGGGTGGTCTCGGGGACCCCCACCACACCTGCCACCTCAGTTCCCTTGAAAGATGCTCAGCTGGCCCTCCCACCACGACACCTTGCAGGCACAGAGTCATGAGTCAGTCAAGGCAGAGGGGAGAGACCCTCCACCCCAGGAGGGCTCCCTCCGCCTCTGCCCGTGTGGAATCTGCATCCTGCCTTTTGCAACCACTGCTCTTACCGAGCGGGCTGCTCTTGCTGCAACCGTGGCTCCTGACTTGGTCAGGAATGTCTTAGTCAGAGCTCGGCATTGCGGGCCATGGGAGGTGACTTCATATCTGGCTTCTGTTAGCTGTCACTGCCTCGGGGAAACTGCATGGTGGGCCCCCCCGTGGCTAGAGCTCTGCGACCCGCCGTCCTGTGCCACCATTCGGGATGGCCCTCAAGCTTGCTTCTTGCCTCATCGGCAAGACTTTCCTAGTGGCTGAACTCCTGAGAGCATCTCCACTCGCCCTTCTAGATCTCTGATGTTAAAGGACACACTTAACCCTGGGGCCCAGAGAAAACGGTTTGTAATTAAGCATTAACATATAAACACACTTAACACTTATTCAAGGTTAGTCATGGCTTTCTCTCCTGTCGTCACTGGTCATGGCCCCATGCCTTCTGTCATGGGCATGTGGTGAGGACCTGTCCCACAGGACTGGGACACGGCAGGCAATCAGAGCCCGGCTAGAAACAGCGGCGGTTCTGGCCAGAACTGATGTGCTGACGAGGGAGAGCTCCCAGCCGGCGCCCCTTGCACCGCAGCAGTCAGTAAACACCTGCTCCCTGCCGCCCGGCCCCTTCAAGGGACTAATGCCCTTGAAACTGAACGACTGTTTCTTGACACGCCTGCAAGCTGACCGCACCACTCAGAGGAGGAAGCTCAGCCCTGGAGGAGGAGCTGAAGGGCAAGATGAGCTGTGTGGCTTTCACTCAACCCTTTTCTTTCTTTTCTGTTTGTTTTTGTGTTTGTTTTTGATTGCTTTCACTTGCTATTTTTTGGCTGTGCCCACAGCAGCATGTGGAAGTTCCAGGGCCAAGAATCGAACCTCCACCACAGCAGCAAGCCAAGTCGCTGTGGTGACAATGCCAGGTTCTTAACCGGGTGAGCCACCAGGGAACTCCACGACCCTGTTCAAACAACAGGTGGCTTCAAGACACCCAAACCCCTGCCAGAGATGCCGAACGAGCTGTTCTCCACACGGTAGCCAGGGGCAGTCTTTGATAAGGTAGGTCAGAGCATGCTACCTCCCTTGATCAAACCCTCAAATGGCTTTCTGTCATACTGTGCTCAAAATCTAACATCCTGCCCCGTCAACGAGCCCCTTTCAGCCTGGCCCCGGGCCACTCCCACACCGTTTCTGGCTGCTCCCACCAGCCTCCCGGCTACCCCTCAAGCCTCCAGGCCTGCTCGTGCCTCAGGGCCTTTGCACCTGTTAATGCAGCTGCCTGGACTCCCCTCCAGTTATTTGCAGGGCTCCCTCCCTCACTTCATTCAGGACTCCGCTCAGCGGTCACCATCTCGGAGAGACCTGGCCTCGACACAGCGCCTGGTCACTCTCCCCGCGCTTCCCCCGTCACAGCCCCGATCACTACCTGGCAGTGGGTTACACGTTTCTCCCACTGGCCGTCACTCTCACTACAGGGTCAGCCCACAGGGGCCCATAATGAGCATCAAATAGAGCAACCCATCGAGTGAACAAGCGTAGGACTGCGGAGTCACTGGGCGGACAAAGCGTGAAATTATAACCTGAAAAGCACAACACAGACGCGTGGCGACGGCAGTGAGCGTGGCTGCGGGAAGGTTCCACCGCCCACCCTCTCCAACACCAGCGCTTGCTGCCTCCTCCGGCGTCCCAGGCCCCTCCCTTCGAGCCCAGTCAGGACGCCACCAATCCCTGCCCCGCCGCGGAGATGACCCGGTGCTCAGAACGTGGCCGACCCCACCCCCGCCACCCCGGAGCAGGCGGAGGTGGGCTCAGGCCCCACCAGCGCTCAGAGCGGAGGTCACCACAGGTCTGAACATGTCCCTGGCAGCTTTGACTCTGAGGTGTAACACGTCGGACAGACAAGGGCGACACAGGGGTGGAGGAAAGGCTGCTGGAGACCACGGGATCCACAACGGGGAGTCGGGGGCTCCCACGGGGTTAAGCAGCTCTAGAAAGGGGCGCCAGCTTCCCAGGGCAGGGCTGGGCTCCCTACCCATCTAAGCGGGGAGGCAGCAGACACGGGTCTCTCCCCTGCTCTGCCGTGAGCTCCTGAGGGAAGAACAGCCCCGAAGGCACCTGTGTATCTGACACACGGTGGGAGGAAGGGCTGGCAGGCTGGCAGGCTGGCAGGAAGGAAGTCAACCTGGGAGGGAAAACACCCCTCACCTCCCACCAGATCAGAGCAGCACGCATCGGGGCTGAAGCCGAGAACAGCTTTAAAACCTCATTTAAGCCATCAGTGTCCCACTGAAGCACCCACAAACTCGCCCAGCCTGCATCCCTACCCCTGCCCACAAGGGGGCCCTCTACTTGCTTCCTGACTCAGACCTCAGACCTGAGGCTTGACCTTCACTTCCCAGGCTCACGCTTCCCCGACACAGGGCTTGGGACATCAGCTGGTGTGTGATGATGCCCCGAAGAATGAATGGGGTTGATGAATTTGCTACAACACACAGAATGTAAAATTTGAATGAACCACTAACAGAAAGGAGGCAGACTGAAAAAAAAATGGGGAGGGGGCTGAAGGAGTTTCCGCTGTAGCTCAGCAGGTTAAGAACCCGACTAGTATCCATGAGGCTGTGGATCTGATTCCTGACATTGTTGAGTGGGCTTAGCAGGTTAGGAACCCGACTAGTATCCATGAGGATGTGGATCTGACTCCTGACCTTGCTGAGTGGATCAGAGATGCAGCTCGGATCCGGTGTTGCTGAGGCTGTGGCATAGGCTGGCAGCTGCAGCTCCAGTTCAACCCCTAGCCTGGGAACTTCATATGCTGTAGTTACGGCCATGAAAAAAAAAAAAAAAAAAAACGAATGAAAAACAAATTTGGGGCTGGGAGTGTGCCCACGTGGCAATCCTCCAAGACTCAGGTTCCCAAACAAATCCCCCAGGACACAAGGGACATCAAAAGATCAGCCAAGTAGGTCTCACTCACCCTGAACAGAGCAGATCTGATCCTATCTTTTATTACAAATTAGGTCTGTAAGTTTTCACTTTTATCATGAGAGACAACGTACATACAGAAAAAGGCATGGACAGACAGACAGGTGCTATTACTGGTTTTTTTTTTTTTTTTTGCAGCCACAGCAACGTGGGATCCGAGCCTCATCTGCAACCTACACCATAGCTCACAGCACTCACAGCAACACAAAAGCCTCAACCCACTAAACGAGACCAGGGATCGAACCGGCAACCTCATGGTTCCTAGTCGGATTTCTTTCCGCAGCACCACAATGAGAACTCCAGACAGGTGCTATTCCTAAATTTCACCAATTAGCCAGTTCCCACTGATGCTGAAGTCCAAAGGCAGCGACTCTATAGTCTCTAGGCAGCCTGCTCTAGTCTTCAGAGCAGGGTGGACAAAATGCTGGCTGCCCAGGCCAAGGTCATGGGGGAAACTTTGCCGGCAAATGAGGCAAGATCAGAAGGGCTCTCTCTCCATCTGACTGTTTGCAACTCCAGAGCATCAAATCACCCTCCAGGAAGTATTTTCAGTTGCCTTTACTGTGCATAACTTCTGGCCAGTAAATGACGGATCAGCTGAGCTGCCACTGACATCACAGTGAGCGGGTCATGGATGCAAAACAGCGAGGCAGCCTGCAAGCAAACTAGTCAGCCCCTTCAGTGTGCACACTGCCCAGGCAAACAGCCACTGTCACCTCCAGGCACCCCAGACCCCTAAGCTGCAGTGAGAGCAGGGCCTGCTCAGTGCCACAAACCTCAGTCAAGGTTCAGTGGCTTCAAGACAAGGGAAGACCCTCAGGGAAAGCAACCCTGCTCTTCCCATAGAGCTCCTCCCCCAGAGCCTGAGAGATGCCCGGGGAAAGTGCCTCCCCTCGCAGCCTGCTAAGAGCACTGCTCAAAGGAGCAGCTGGGGAGTTCCCATCGTGGCACAGCAGAAGTGACTCTTACTAGCATCCATGAGGACACAGGTTCAATCCCCTGGCCTTGCTCAGTGTGTTAAGGATCTGGCATTGCCGTGAGCTGTGGTGTAGGTCACAGACGTGGCCTGGATCTGGTGTTGCTCTGGCTGTGGCGCAGGCCAGCAGCTACAGCTCTGATCTGACCCCTAGCCTGGGAACCTCCATATGCCATGAGTGTGGCCCTAAAAAAAAAAAAGAGCAGCTGGAACAGACTCCCCTCTAGCTCAAGTGTCCACAGCACTGATCATCTAAACCAAGACAAGACAGGGGTGGCTTTCTTTGGGTTTATCCTATTTGGGATTTGCTGAGCTTCTTGAATCTCGATCTAGGTCTGAGAACTTTTCGGCCATTATTTCTCCAAATATTTCCTCAGCCCCACATGCCTTCTCTCCTCCAGGGACCACGATGAGAGAATGTGTTGTTATTAGCTCCGCAAGTCCCTGGGGTCCTATTCAGCTGCATCAGTCTAGTTTCTCTCTGTGGCTCAGACTGGGCAATTTCTAGTGTTCTATCTTTAGGCTCACTGGCAATGTCCTCTGCTGTCTCCGTTCTACTGCGGTGCCATCCACTGAGTGCTGGCTCATCTGTGCTGTGCTATAGTGTTTTCCAACCCTAAGACGCCTGTTTCATCTTCACATCTTGTATGAGTCTTTTCTCAGTCAGGTTGAGATTTCCCTAGTTCCTGCTATGGTGATTGTTTCTATTGTCTCCTGAACAGGCGGGGTAGGATAACACTCTAAACCTTATCTAAATCCTCTCTCTTGTCAGGGCTCCTCTGCCACCCCGGGGGGAGGGAGGGCGCCCACTCACTGCTGTCCTTTGTAGGGAAGGGAGCTTTGAGGAAGAAGAAGGCAAGATGGTCCAAAGAGTCACAGAAGGGGCACCAGGGGCCAACCTCTGAGCTGGGTCATGAAAAATGACCAGGGTCCAAGAATCAGGTAAGGAAGGTAAGAGAAGTTTCAGGCAGAGGAAGCAGGTGCCAAGACGAAATGATCAAAGAATAGTAGTCACAGAATCTGGGGAGCCTCAAGAGTGGTGTGACCGGAGGCATCTGTGTGTGTGGGTATAAGGCTGGTGACTAAGAGACAAGCCTTTAAAAAGAGACCAGGACCAGTGTGAGAAAGGCCTAGGAGCGCTTACGTGTCTGCGGTCTTTGGGCCCTGGGCAGCGGGGATGACAAGGCGAGAGGGTGTGGCATGATTAGAGTCACGTCATGGGGTGGTAGCCCTGAATAGGGGCTGCACCCACAGGATCCGTACAGTCCTGAAGACGCTGACTAAGGCGCCCTGGACGAGAACACGCGCAGGCCAATGTTCCACAGTGGATGCCCAAGCGCCCCAGCTGACAACCTTTCCCCCACTTAACACGGCTTATGGGTGGGATCTGGAGACACATGACTGGCACTGTGTCTGATGCAATGATGTGAAAGAGGAAGGCAGCCAGGGCAGCGGGATCTGTGAAAGCATGACTCGGCAAGAAGCAGGCAGAAGAGCCAGCATCACTCGGAACGAATGGAGCTGACAAAGCCCCAAAGGTGCTGACCACCGGAACTGCAGCTGGTGGGGACGGCCATGCGGCCTTGTTTCTATCAGCCCTTCTGGTGCTTTGGCCACCTGGCCGTAAGTCCAAGTGGGGCAAACCCACAGATCCCCTAAGCCCTTGGTAACATACTCTGGGGCATTCTGAGGGTATAGCTTAGTAACACCCCTCAAAAGTTAGCACTGGGCAATTTATGGGCACAAGAGACTTCACGGGAGTTCTGTGAGATAATAGAAAAAACTATATATACAGTGATCTCTGCCCCTATTCCTGGCACAGAGCTCTAATATACAGTGATCTCTGCCCCCTATTCCTGGCACAGAGCTCCTAAAACCCTTGAAATCTCCCAAGCGTTAAGAGCAGAGTTACAATGGGCTCCACACTCAGCATCAAAGACAAACTGGAACACAACCAGAAAGGGCTGCGGAACGGTGTGGCCCCCAGACACATCCCATTAGAAGCTGTAAAGGAACGGAAGAGGTTTACGCTGGAGAGAAGACTCCGAGGCAGCTGATCCCTCCTCTGGGTTGTCACAGAAGACGGAGGAGGCGAGGCTCCAGGGTGCAGACGTGGAAACGGAGGGCAGAGAGCCACGCTCTCCAAGAAGGGCCTTCCAACAAAGGCACTTAGAAAGAGAAGGCGCTGTTGTGAGGCGAGCGTCAGCCCCCATCACTGGAGCTGTGTCAACACAAGACGACGTAACCTGGGCTTCACGACAGAGTGCCTGCCACCCCAGGTGCCTGGGACACAGACCTGCCAAATCAATGATTGTTAAACTGAATTGGCATGATTGGTGACAATGACAGGAGGAAAACCCCTGATCTCTGACCTGAGTTAATACTTTAGCACTGCTCCTCGGATCTTCTGTTCCTGAGCCCTTGGAAGTGCACGCTTGCATCGGCACATGTGAGTGCACGTGTGTGTACGCATGCACACACACACGCACACACTTCCAGTTCACATGAAACAAGAACTATGGAAAGCAAACGCAGACGATGACACACGGATACGTGACCCACGGCACATGCTAAGGACTCAGGAAAGAGGAAGAGAACTGGGGAGGCTCGGGGCAGACACTAAAAAGGACAGGAAAGGGGAAGCACGAACTCTTTCAAATCAAGAAACGGGTCCCAAGAACAGTCCGTGCTTCCAGCAGAGCTGGGCTTTCGGCTTCGAGGGCGAGCATCTTCAGGGGTGACTGAGGCTCTCAGCCCTCCAAAAGCACACTGTCATCACATCTGCACCACGTCTTCTCCAGCTCGGCGCCGTCTGCACACACACAATCTGGCTGGTCCCGGATGGGAGGTCACTGCTTCTTTTGTCCACAAGAGGGGGGACTGGGGTCTAAACCCTGGCAGAGGAGAAAGCCTGCCTCAGGCCTCCCCACTAGGCACCTCGACAGGAGACTCACTGCCTCCCAACCCAGTCTCACCCTGCTCAGACAGTTATCTCTTTTTTTTTGTCCCTTTTTTTTGGTCTTATCTAGGACCACACCTGTGGCATATGGAGGTTCCCAGGCTAGGGGTCTAACTGGAGCTGTAGCCACTGGCCTACACCACAACCACAGCAACGCAAGATCAGAGCCACATCTGCGACCTACACCACAGCTCACCGCAACGCTGGATGCTTAACCCACTGAGCGAGGCCAGGGGTCGAACCCGTATCCTCATGGTTCATAGTCAGATTTTAACCACTGAGCCATGACAGGAACTCCTAGATGGTTATCTTAAACGGTGAAAGGTCAGGTCAGAGGCTGGCTACCCACAGAGCTGTTTTCTCTCTATTGTTTTCCCACATTTTTTTCCTCATACACAACTATACCCACATGCCTACATACACACACGAAAGGCATATCAAATGTATTCTATTTTGTAACCAGTTTTTATGTTGCTGGAGGATCCTTTATAATGATATTTCCTGTTCACGCTGGACTTTGGCTGCTTCACAGTCCACTGATTTGATGTACCATGATTTCATGACTTTCCCATTTTGTGTTTAGTAAAAAAAATTTTTTTCTTTTTCAGCCGCACCTGCAGTATGTGGAAGCTCCCTGGTCAGGGGCTGAATCTGAGCTGGAGTTGCAATGCCACAGCTGAGGCAACGCTGGATTCTTAACCCGCTGAGGCTAGGCTGGGGATTGAACCAGCACCTCCACAGAGACAAGCCAGATCATTTAACCCACTGTGCCACAGCGGGAACTCCTATTAAAATATTTTTCATTACTTAAATCCGTATAGGCACCAGGGAGAAAAGATGAGAAAGACCCGGCCTGGCTGAGTGGAAGCACACGATCTGGTCAAGGAAACACGGACGATTCCGCAGTCAAACGTGAGAAATGCTATGAAATCAGTGGGGACAGAGAGGAGGGAGGGGCGAGCAGCTGCCCAGGGAGACTGGACCCCTAGCCTGGGAACCTCCACATGCCTCCAGTGCGGCCCTAAAAAGATCAAAAAATAAATAAGTAAAATATTGGTTAATCAAATCACGCAATATGTAAAAAGGATACCATGTCAGGATCAAAAGCAGTTTTCTCCAGCAATGCTAGGTTAGTTCGGTATGCAAACGTCAATGCAATTCACTACATCAGCAGGCTTTAAAAAAATCCATGTGATCATCAACAGATGGAGAAATTGCATCTGACCAATCATTCGTTCGTTCGTTCATTCATGATGAAAAAACCCAGTAAACTAGGAATGCCAGGGAACTTTGTCAACCTGATTGAGAGTCACACATGTTATTTAAATAACAGAATCTACTTCACTGGGTTATTGCGAGGATTAAACAAGATGAACTTGTAAAGGGTTTAGAACAGTGCCTAGCACAGAGTATGTGCTATGATAAGCACAGCTGTCTGCACTATAAAAAACTGAATGATAAGAAGTAAAAAGTAAAAGGATAAACTACCCACAGCCAAGAAAAAGAATGAACTGCTGCACACAGTGCCATGGAGGCATCTCACAGACATAACACTGAATGAGCAAAGCCGGGTACAGGAGAGAATCCTGCATGATTCCATTTATCACTGAACTTCAGGAAAAGGCAAAAGCCATCTATGGTGACAGAGGTCAGATCAGCGGTTACCTTTGGGTCAAGAGTTATGAGTGGGGGCAGGGCACAAGACAAGCTTCTGGCATGCCGGTCAATGTGCAGTATCTTACCTGCAGTGGAAGTCACAGGGGAAGTCTACGTAAAAGCTCATCAAGGTCTACATTAAAAACAGTGCACTTTACTGAATATAAGTTACACTGTGAAATAAGTATCCACGACATAACAGCGTGCGTACCATGGCCTCGGTGATATAAAAATATTTATGTAAGTATGTGTATAAGATGATACGTGAAAGGATCACCAAAATATTATCTCTGGGGTGAGATTTAAATTTTTTCCCACTTTATTTCTAATATATTACTTGCTTCTTTTAAAAAAATGGATGTGTGTTATGTAACTAATCAGAAAAAAATGTATATATGTATATATATATATATTTTTTTTTTCCTTTTTTGGGCCACACCTCTGGCATATGAAGTTCCCAGCGAGGGGTCGAATTGCAGCTGCAGCTGATAACCTATACCACAGCCACAGCAACGCTGAGATCTGAGCCACAGCTGCGACCTATGCCACAGCTCAAGGTAATGCAGGATGCTTGACAAGGCCAGCGATCAAACCCGCATCCTCATAGATACTAGCTGGGTTCTTAACCCACTGAGCCACAACAGAAACTCCAGGAAAATATTTTTAAAGCTGTTTTCCTATGCAAAAAAAAAAGAAAGAAAAAATAGCCCGGACTCTTGGGCGTAGTGGCTCACTTCTTGGACTGTGCCTCCCACTGAGCCCAGCGCTGCTTGTACCAGTCTCAAATTGAATGCTTATGTTCTCCATCCCAAGTAACGGAATGCTATGCAACAGTTAAAAAATAGTTACATGTGGATTAAAGACCTAGATATAAGACCAGACACTATAAAAAACTCTTAGAGGAAAACATAGGCCAAACACTCTCCAACATAAATGACAGCAACATCTTCTCAGATCCACGAGTTAGAGTAATGACAATAAAAAGAAAAATAAACAAATGGGACCTAATTAAATTTAAAAGTTTCTGCACAGCTAAGGAAACCCTAAACAAAACGAAAAGACAACCCACAGAATGGGAGAAAATGTTTGCAAATGAATCGACTGTCAAGGGATTCATCTCCAAAATTAACAAACACCTCCTACAGCTCAATACCAAAAAAACAAACAACCCCATCAAAAAATGGGCAGAGGATCTAGGCAGACAGTTCTCTAAAGAAGACATGCAGATGGCCAAAAAACACATGAAAAGATGTTCAACATCACTCTTTATTAGAGAAATCCAAATCAACACCACCATGAGGTACCACCTTACACCAGCCAAAATGGCCATCATCAAAAAGTCTACAAACAGTAAGTGCTGGAGAGGGTGTGGAGAAAAAGGATCCCTATTACACTGTTGGTGGGAATGCAAATTGGCACAACCACTGTGGAAAACAGTATGGAGATTCCTCAGAAAACTCAAAATAGAATTACCATTTGATCCAGCAATCCCACTCCCGGGCATCTATCCAGAGGAAACCATGACTCGAAAAGACACATGTACCCCAACGTTCATTGCAGCACTCTATACAATAGCCAAATCATGGAAATAACCTAAATGCCCATCGACAGAGGAATGGATAGGGAAGATGTGGTACATACACACAATGGAATATTACTCAGCCATTAAAAGAAACGAAATAACAGCATTTATAGCAACATGGATGGACCTAGAAATTATCATGTGAAGTGAAACCAGTCAGACAATGAGACACCAACATCAAATGCTACAACTTACAAGTGGAATCTAAAAAAAGGACACAGGAGTTCTCATTGTGGCTCAGTGGTTAACGAATCCGACTAGGAACCATGAGGTTGTGGGTTCAATCCCTGGCATCACTCAGTGGGTTAAGGATCCGGCGTTGCCATGAGCTGTGGTGTAGGTCGCAGACGCAGCTCGGATCCCGCGTTGCTGTGGCTGTGGCGTAGGCTGACGGCTACAGCTCCGATTAGCCCCCTCGCCTGGGAACCTCCATATGCCACGAGTGCGGCCCTAGAAAAGGCAAAAAGACAAATTAAAAAAATAAAAATAAAAAAAGGATACAATGAACTTCTTTGCAGAATAGATACTGACTCACAGACTTTGGAAAACTTATGGGGTAATGAGACGAGTTGGGGGGTAGGGGGGTGCACTGAGGGTTTGGGATGGAAATGCTATAAAATTTGGTTCTGATGATTTTTGTACACCTATAATTGTAATAAAATTCATTAAGTAATTAAAAAAATAGTTACATGGAACCAATGGTGCTCACAACTGAAAGACTGACAAAATGCATTAAATAAAAATGAAAGCTATATTCTCATTACGAAACAATGAAATAAAAGAAAAAATATGCAAATAAGACAGTCTGGGGGGTGGGGAGATGCACAAGTCTATAAAATTGACTTGTGCTGATTTATGTACACCTATAACTGAAATAAAATCCATTAAGAAAAAAAAGAAAAAGTATGTATTTCCCTAGAAAAATGATTCAAGAGGATATATACATACAATAGTGATTTCCTGAAGGAAATGTCTATGATTGGGACCTTTGTTTTGTCTGTTCTTTAAAATGCGACGGCTGGAATTCACGTGTTAGTTCTGAAATGAAACACATGGGGGCTGGATTTCTTGCTGCAGAAGAAGAGAGCTACAAATATGGGAAGAGAGATCGGAACGAGTGCTGCGGGATGGACTGAAACAGGAGCTGTCAGTACACACCACGGTTTCTAGCTGTATAAGGACAGACGTAGAAATGTGTGCCTGTGTGTCTATTTCCTAGTTTTATCTGCTGAGAGGGCCTAGAAGCAGTGATACCCCAGGAACCAGGAGCCATCTGGACCCAAATCTTGGCTTCTAAACACCACTCTCCACCAAAGGGACCCTAACCAGGGCTCCTCGGAGAAATGGCTGACTCGAGAACAAGGGCAGGAAAAGCAGTGGGTGAACCTGGATCACCTTGCCAGGGTAAGGAGGGGCTTGAGGGATGACAGGGACACGTCTCAAAGACACAGGAGTCCACCTGAGGGGGGGTCCACTGGGAAATCTGGGACAACCTGAGCATCTAAATAAATACCATCAGTGGCAGATTATAACCCACAGGATAAAAGAACAGCACGAGTCGATCCTGATATGAATACGTAAGTGAATAAACACAGAGGTGAGGAGGAAACTTCTTCCTTAGCACGGGATGCAGCTAATCAATGGAGAGGGAATGAAGGACTTAGAAAATTACCAGCTGGCAACAGCCACAGTAATAACTGTTTCAAACAAGAATCACCAATATGCTAAAACCTGTGGATGAAAAGTGTGATGAGAAGCATGTTGATCACACACCCCCAAAAAAAAAAAGAACTTGGGGGCAGAGAACCTGGCTGACACCATAACCGAGGGACCAATCAAAGCTCAATACAGGGGCAAAGTGACATCACCTGCCACCTACCGCGGTGCTCTCAGGACAAAAACACCATTTCCATGATATTCTGCCAAAAACATATAATCTGAACCTTATCATGAGGAAACATAAGACGTATCTCACTGAGGGACATTCTATTAAGGGGTAGCCTGACTTTCTGAAAAATGTCAAGGTCTTGAAAGATGAAGAAAGACCGAGACGCTACAGATCAAAGGAAACTAAACAGTGTTTACAGCTCAATAGTCTTGGACTAGAAGTGGGGTTGGGGTGGGGGGGGGTAGGGGGAAGATTTTTCTTTGGCTATAAAAGACTTTAGTGGCAAATTTGAAAGAATAAATTATTTCTTGCAACCGGGTATGTCAATAAACATACATACTTTATTTCCGTATTTAAGTCAGTTTATTTGGCAAGCCAAATAGCCTTAACCACTTTTGAAAAAAGTCACCAAAATATTATTTTTCATTAAGCATATAAGAGTATAAAAAAATCTGAGTAAGTGCTATGATTTGACAACACAGTATGTCAGTGTTAATGTGCTGGTATTGATATTACAGTATGGCTAAGTAAGAAAATGCCCTTGAATTTTACAAAAGAAACACTGAAGCACTTAAGGGTAAATAAGCACTATGTGTGCAACGTATTCTCAACAAGATCAGGGAAAAACACGATTAAAAAAGAGAGAGAGAAGAGTTCCCATGTGGCTCAGTGGGTTAACAACACGACTAGTATCCATGGGGATGCGGGTTCCATCCCTGGCCTCGCTCAGTGGGTTAAGGATCTGGTGTTGCTGTGAGCTGTGGTGTAGGCTGGCAGATGCAGCTCTGATTCGACCCCTAGGCTGGGAACTTCCCTATGTTGCAGGTGTAGCCCTAAAAAGCAAAAAAAAAAAAAAGACTGAGAGAGCTGAGAGAGAGACAAGTGTTGAGAGAGCTGAGAGAGAGACAAGTGTTGGTGAGGATGTGGATAAAAGAGAAGCTTTGGAGCTCCCGTCGTGGCTCAGTGGAAACGAATCCGACTAGGAACCATGAGGTTGCGGGTTTGATCCCTGGCCTCGCTCAGTGGGTTAAAGACCTGGCGCTGCCGTTAAGCTGCAGTGCAGGCTGCAGACACGGCTTGGATTTGGTGTTGCTGTGGCTGTGGTGTAGGCTGGCAGCTGCCGCTCCAATTCAGCCTCTAGCCTGGGAACCTCCATATACTGTGGGTGCAGCCACAAAAAGAAAAAAAAAGAAACTAAAAAGTTAAAAATAAATACATGCTTACTGAAGAAAATATGCTAAGTTTAAAAACATAAACACCTAGTTGTTTTTGTCCCACCTGTTTTTTACATGTACATAATATAAAATACATTTATTTTTAACATTATCACTTTGATACTACATATAATGTTGTCCTGCTGATTTCATTTATTGAATTGTGAACATTATAAATCTCAAATGTTATTCTAGCCTAATGAATACAGAGCGGCTTTCACCAGCCAGAATGGCCATCATCAAATTCTACAAACAGTAAGTGCTGGAGAGGGTGTGGAGAAAAAGGATCCCTATTACACTGTTGGTGGGAATGCAAATTGGTGCAACCACTGTGGAAAACAGTATGGAGATTCCTCAGAACACTCAAAATAGAATTACCATTTGATCCAGCAATCCCACTCCTGGGCATCTATCCAGAAGAAACCAGGACTCGAAAAGACATGTGTACTCCAGTGTTCATTGCAGCGCTCTATGCAATAGCCAGGTCATGGAAACAACCTAAATGCCCATTGACAGGGGAATGGATAGGGAAGATATGGTACATACACACAATGGAATATTACTCAGCCATTAAAAGGAATGAAATAACAACATTTATAGCAACATGGATGGACCTAGAAATTATCATGCGAAGAGAAACCAGTCAGACAATTAGACAGCAACACCCAATGCTACCGCTTACATATGGAAACTAAAAAGACACAATGAACTTCTTTGCAGAACAGACAATGACTCAAAGACTTTGGAAAACCTTTGGTTTTTCAAATAAGACAATCTGGGGGGTAGGGGGATGCACTGAGGGTTTAGGACAGAATGCTATCAAATTGACTTGTGATCATTTTTGTACACCTATAACTGAAATAAAATTCACTAAGCAAAAAAAAAGTATATAAAAAAAATACAGAGCAGTTTACTGGCTATTTCTGTTATTATATACAGCACCATGAAAAACATGAAGATTGACACCATTTCAAGATAAATCTTTGTGCACCCCTGATTATTTTCTTAAAAAAATGGAGTTTCTTAATATAGCTTAGAAATATTTCCAAATCAAAGGGAATATTTTTAAGACTCCTGCCAAATTATTTTCCAAAAAGTAATTTATTTTCAACGTTTCTCTGTAGCTTTCTTTCCCTCTGTAAGGCATATTGCTAACCTGGAGAGTAAGGAGCAAGTCCACAAAGCCTGGGAAGGAAACAAGGAAAAAAAAAAAAACCCACCTAAATACAAGAATCAGTCAGTGCCCAGGGAGGCAAGGACACCCAGGAGGGAAGAAACCGCAGAGATGGATGTACAGACAGACGGCCCTTTCAACATGAAAAGGGAAAGCCCCCTAGTCGCTGAGACCCTCTGTGGTACCACATGGGAAAGGTGCACGGCCGGAGGTGACGGCCCAGGTCACAGCCACACACCAGCCTGGGGACACGCAAGTTCCACCTCTCAGCTGTCCGGCTGCTGTGAGTCACTTATCACCTGCTCCGGAGGACCCCGAGCCAGACTGTCAAGGCAGGGCGGTGGGCCACTAAGAAAGAAAGTACCAGGGTCCTGGGAAAGCACGTTTCAATACTCACTTACACGATTTGAGCCTGAAAACGGATCATACGTTTACACTTATGCCCTGACATTTGCACACACACACACACACACATGAATCTTGAAATCTCTCTGAGCTTCAGTGTCTTCATTTATAAAAACAGGCTTGGTGGCACCACCTCACAGGGGCTGTTGCTGAAATTATTCAGACAACAGAGGTGCTCGGCGTGACACCTGTGGAAAGAAAGTTGACAACCACTGCTCTGTCTTGCGCCCCGTGTTCTGGGTGTGTGACAACCAGGAGGACACAGGTAAGGGGAAGAACACTTCAGCTCTGCCCCTCGAAGCCGGTCCAGGCGACTCCCCAAAGCTCCTGGATCTGGAGACCCCCCCCAAAAAAGCTCTGGAGAAACAGGACCTTTACTGAGAGGAAAGTAAGAACCCCCAGTCTTTTGGGGAACCTGAGCTGGCGGAGGACTCGTCTGGAGACCTGCCTCGGGCTGAAATGCAGTGGAGGGACCACCCCGCCTCCCACAGCAGGAACAGGCTGAGTTTCAACTCATCGTCTCTCGGCCACTCTCGATGGGCCCACCTTGACTTCCAACAGGGAAGCCTCAGTTTAGGTCTAGGGCCCGCAGCTGATGCGACACACGTTCTGCAAGTCACAGGATGGAAGGCAGGAGTGGACAAGGCCCCGGGAGCTGCTGTGATGAGACCGGAGACAGCGCCTGGCAGGGGGCGGGCCAGAGAGAGCTCGGAAGGTCTGAAATGACTCGAAAAGGCACAGCAACGGCTCCTCTGGGCTTGAAGAACACCCAAGTCAGGACTCTGAATATCCGCCAAAACCTGGGACCCCCTGTGGATTTTTCTGCCACCAGCGGATGGGGCGGCTGGGCCTCCACCGACTTCCACCGGCCAGAAAGGAAAGACAGTGCAGCTCTGCCCACGCGCACCTGTCTGCCCTGGAGTGAACAGCAGCCTGGATTTGCTTCAAACCATCTCAGCAGTGGAGTTCCCTTCGTGGCTTAGTGGTTAACGAATCCGACTAAGAACCATGACTTAGTCGGATTCGATCCCTGGCCTCGCTCAGTGGGTTAAGGATCCGGCGTTGCCGTGAGCTGTGGTGTAGGTTGCAGAAGCGGCTCGGATCCCGCGTTGCTGTGGCTGTGGCGAAGGCCGGCGGCTACAGCTCCTGTTAGACCCCTAGCCTGGGAACCTCCATATGCCGTGGGTGCGACTCTGCATAAAAGGCAAAAAGACAAAAAACAAAAAACAAACAAACAAAAAAAACCATTTCAGCAGTAAAATAAAACCAACCGAACAAAAGCCTACCTAGCCTTTATTCCTTCACAACGACAGCGTTAGGTCGTCACGTTTCCAAGCGTCCCCACTCTACTTCGTCCTGAGCAAAGGCGGCAGGAACGCCCTTTGCATCTCCTGGTGACTCTTGAACTTCAACGTTTCGGTCACATCACAGGAAACCAAGATAACATTCCAAAAATAATTCTGAATTTCAACTCAACCCATGACCTTTCCAATGAGAAACTGTCTCACAGAGAAGAGGCCAAAGCACTGAGGGGGGCAAAACGGCCCCAGCTTTCCTTTGATTTCTCTCTAGTCCAGCACATTACAAACCAGAGGTGCTGGGGCAGAGGGACGCAGTGAAGAGGATGTGGGACTTGGCAGGAGTTCAGAGGACCAAATTTGGGGACGGGTGTTACCCCCACTTTAACAAATTACTCACTGAGCCTTAGCCAACCAGGTGGACGATGAACCCGTGTTTGGATTTTGCACAATGATGCCTGTGGACACACTACCCAGAGCAACACAGAAATGTTGATGGCAACGCTGATCTGCAGCCGCCAGCCGACGCCACAGCCACAGCCACGTGGGATCCGAGCCGCGTCTGCAACCTATACCACAGCTCACGGCAACGTTGGATCCCCAACCCGCTGAGCGAGGTCTGGGATCGAACCCGCACCCTCATGGATACTCGTCTGACTTGTTTCTGCCACGCTACAACGGGACTCTGGTAATGCTGCCTTGAAGACGACCGTGGGAAGTGAAAGTGCCCTGAGGAGAAACGCCTCTCCCACACCCGTCAAGCACACCGCGTGCCCAGCGCCACGCCGGCTCGGCGGGCCAAGAGGAACTAAGCCGGGGAACGTCCTCCCCCTTGGATGGACGGGGACGGGTCACACGGTCACTTCCCTGCCAACAGAACGGCAGCGGCGGCCAGGGCGGCTCACGGCTGGGCAGAGGCCTGCGTGAGCACAAGGGTTAGGACGGCTTCTTGAGGCAAGAGGGTGCGAAACGGCGGTGACCGGGGCGGGGCTGGCGCCGAGGGAGGAGGGTCCAGAAGGGCCTAAAGGGAAAACGGGCTCACAGCGCTCAAAAAAATAAAAGCCAGTCAAAACTGGGTGCAGGGACTAAGCCCCTCCTCAGCAGGCAGACTGCCGATGGTCCAGAATTCGTCGCCGTGGGTCACCCTGAAGGGACGTGCAGTTACGGCGAAGGGCCCCACCCTGCGGGGGGCTTCGGTCCCATCCACGTGGAGCCCAGTCTCCATGGCAGGAAGAGGCTCTGGGCTGACCAACGGAAGGGAAACAGAAAGGGAGCCGGTGACGGTCCCCGCTCTCTGCAGTCACGCAGAGGGTGTTACCCTGGGCTCCAGGGACAAGATGAGGTCACCTCCCGGCCACAGCACCAGTCAGGGGAACGATTCCCCTGCTGAAATCTCCTAAATTTCTTGGGTGAAAACGACACCCACAGAGTGTGGATGAGGCCAGCCGTGGCTTGTTCACTATCTCAAGCCCGGGAAGACGAGTCACTTCTTGAAGGAAATGGCAGGAAGCACGTACCAGATTCAGCTGCTTGGATTCAGAGACACAGCAGTGAAAAAACAGGGTAGCAGAGAAACTTGGAGTGGTACCCATGTTTCGGAAAAAGGAACGGTTCAGCAGAGTGACGAATAAGATCTAAGTCATCCAGCTACAGAATCGGCAGGTGGCAGATCACTCCTCAGACTTATCTGATATTTTAAAGATGCAATAAAAGCTCTGTATTGATTTGGGAGGGGGCCCACGGCGGGTAGGGTCAGGGGAACTGTGTCATCTGGCACCCAGATCTTAGTTTCTAAACATCATGCTTCCGTCAACACATCAAAGGAACCAACACTTCCTAAAGAAAATTCCAGGGCTGGGACATGAAAAACTGAAGATGACCCGGGGACCTCCAGTGGTGCCGTAATTAAGGAAATGCTCAGGAGATGGTGGGGCGCCCAAAAGAACCAGAAGACCACATGAAGGAGTCGGTTCCTAATGGCTAAAACCAGAACAGTTTAAACACCCTAACGATGCTATTCCTGCATTGGAGGAGGGGAGTTATTCATCTCTAAGGTTTTTAAAAATTGTGGTAAAATACACATCACATAACACCTGCCATTTTACTATTTTAAGGTGTACAGTGCAGTGGCATTAAGTGGGTTCAAAACACTGTGCAACCACCACCTCTATCTAGCTCAGAAGAAGGTTTTTATCACTCCAAAAGGGAACACCGACCCCTTATGTTTCATTTTGTTTTTTGCTTTTTAGGGCTGCACCGCGGAATATGGCACTTCCCAGGCTAGGGGTCAAATGGGAGATACAGCTGCCAGCCTACAGCACAGCCACGGCAATGCAGGATCCGAGCCGTGTCTGCAACCTACACCCCAGCTCATGGCAATGTCATATCCTTAATCCACTGAGCGAGGCCAGGGATCCAACCTTTTGCCTCCTCATGGATGCTAGTCGGGTTTGTTTCCGCTGCGCCACGACCAAACTCCACACTGACCCATTATGCAGTCATGTCCCGTTGCCCAGCCCCAGCAACTAATCTATGAATTTGCCTATTATGGGCATTTCACATAACTAGAACCATACAGTAAGTGGCCCTTGGTGACTGGCTGCATTCACACCATGTCACGTGGTCAGTGTTCACCCATTGCAGCGTGTACCAGCCCTCTGTCTCTTTTATGGCTGAATAATATTCCACTGTGAACAGACCACATTTTACTTATCAGTTCACGAGGTGATGGATATTTAGGTTGTTTCCACTTTGGGGCTATTATGAATAATGCTGCTGCATTCACATACGGTACTTGTTTGGGTACCTGCGTTCGATTCTCTCGGGTAGATACCTAGAAGCAGAATGGCTTCTGCTTTGCGGTAGTTCTATGCCTTCTGCATTGCAGTAGTTCTATGCCTAATACAGTGAGGAAATGCCAAACTGTTCACCACAGCCAATGCAGCACTTCACGTTACCACTGGCAACGTACCAGGGTCCCAATTTCTCCACAGTCTAACCAACATTCGTTATTTTCCAGTTTTGTTTTTAAGCACCCACCCTAGCGGGTGTGACGGGGCGCCTCGCCGCGCTTTAGGCTGCATTTCCCTACAGACTAAGGATGCTGAGGATCTTTTTCCTGTGCCAGCTGGCCACTTGAATATCTTTGGGAAAATACCTTAGCATGTTTTTTATTCACTTTTTCTTCATTTTTTTTAATTGCATTGTTTCCTTACTGTTGAGTTATGTGTTCTTTATATATTCTAGACAGTTGACCTTTGTCAGATATATAATTCGCAAGTACTTTTTCCCATTCTATGGGTTTTTTCACTCTCTTGAAAGTGTCCTTTGATGCACCCAAGTTTTTAATTGTAACCAAGTCCATGTCTTCTCTTGGGCTGCGATAACAAGTACCACAGACTAGGTAGCTTAAACAACAAACGTTTATTTTCATGGCTCTGAAAGCTGGGGACAGCCTGTTGTTTGGCTTATAGTAGCTGCCTTCTCATGTCCTCACACGGCAGAGGAGACGAGAGGGCGTATCCTCCTCTTATACGGGAGTGTGTGTCTCTTCTCATAAGGGTGCTAAGCCCATTCACAAGGTTTTCAGGATCTAATTCCCAACCGAAGGCCCCACTTAATACCATCATACTGTGGGTTAGCATTTCAACATATGAATTTTAAGAGGACTTAAACATTCAGTCCAGAACAATCCGATTTACCTGCTTTTTCTTTTGTGGCTTCTGATTTTGGTGTCCCAAGAAACCACTGCCAAAGCCAGGGCAATGAAGATTAACAATCCCTATGTTTTCCTCCAGGAGTTTTACGGTTTTAGCTCTTAGGGTTAGGTCTTTGATCTACTTTGAGTTGATTTCTGTATACAGTGGGAGGTAAGGGTCCAAGCTGCATTTTTTTTTTTGTCTTTTTGCCTTATCTAGGGCCGCACCCACAGCACATGGAGGTTCCCAGGCTAGGGATCTAACAGGAGCTGTAGCTGCCAGCCTTCGCCACAACCACTGCAACGCGGGATCTGAGCCATGTCTGCAACCTACACCACAGCTCACGGCAGCACCAGATCCTTAACCCACTGAGCAAGGCCAGGGATCGAACCCACAACCTCATGGTTCCTAGTCGGATTCGTTAACCACTGAGTCACGACGGGAACTCCCCAAGCTGCATTTTTTTGCATTTGGATATCCAAGTGTCCCAGCACTATTTTTCCCCTACTTCCCCCCCACACACACCCCTTTTTCGGCCACCACTCACAACATACGGAAGTTCCCAGGTCAGGGATTGAATCTGAGCCGGAGCTGCAACCTACGCCACAGCTGCAGCATTGCCAGATCCCTTAACCCGCTGTGCCAGGCCAGAGACTGAACCTGTACCTCTGCAGCAATCTCAGCCACCGCAGGTGGATTCTTAACCCACCCAGCCACTGTGGGAACTCCCGATGCCATCTTAACAATCTTAAGTCTTCCAACCCACGAGCATGAACGTTTTTCCATCCGACTGTTCTCTATTTCCTTTCGGCAACATGGTGCAGTTTTTGGTGTAAAACTCTTGCACCTCCTTGCTTTATTGCTAAATATTTTATACCTTTTGATGCTACTTAAAACTGTTTTCTTAATTTCTTCTTTGGATTGTTCACTACTAGTGGAGTAATGGATTTTTAATCACAGAACAAGGAAATAAGTCCAGATATAAATAGTGAAATAAATGGGAGAGAAAGAATGAGTCTTCCTCATAGTAGAATCTCAATGAATAAATGTAGAAGAGGAAAAGCGAGAATTACCATTATTAGACAAATACCACAGTAAGAACGGTTGCAGGTTAGGATCCATTAATGGATGTGCTAAAAAACTGGGTGAAAAGTCCCTCTGGGGGAGAGGAGCTGGGAGGATGGGACTTATATAGTCTCAGAGTAACTCCCTCAAGATCTTTATTAACTGTGAAGAGAAAACCAGAAACGACACGGTGGAGAAACCCTGCTGACACTGGGAATGAGCGATGGCCTGAGATCAGGCACAACGGCAGGGTTGAGCTGTTCTGGCCACAAATGCGTTAATACTGCTCCGGCCGCGAGAAAGCACTGATCCGACCTAAACTGGGGGCATTCTACAACATAACTGCCCCTCCAAAAGCAACAAGGTCACGAAAGGAGGAACCGGCATGGACTGGAGGGGACGCTGGAGACACGACTGCCCAGTGCCAGGCGGGGTCCTGGAGCCGAGAGAAGCTGAGAACGAAGACTGGTGAAATTCCGAGCCCGGCCTGCGGGCTAGTTTTGAAAATAAAACTTTTACTGGGACGCAGTCATGCTCACTCATTTACAGATGATCTATGACGGCTTTCTTGCTAAAGCAACAGAGTTGGGTAGTTTTGACAAAGACCTTCTGGCCCACAAAGACTCAACAGTTACTATCTGGCCCTTTACAGAAAAAGTTTGTTGACCCCTGGTTTATATTTAACAATACTGTACCCACCTTAATTGCCTGATCTCAATAATTTATGAGATGCTGGTATCAGGGGAAGCTGGGTGAGAAATACAATGCAAATTCTTTTTGCCATTTTTCTCTAAGTCGAAAACCGGTTAAAAGTAAAAAAGTTCTTTAAAAAGTCCAGTGGCATCCTTATTATGAGGCCTTCCTCTCGGCTCCCCAAGCCACACCGTATACGCTGCTCCTGCAGCGGTGTTTCCCTGAGAATGTTCCTCCCTTTCTCTCTGTAGACATCACAGCTGTATCTTCATGGATTAACTTAAGTGCTACTTCCTCCATAAAACCATCGCTCCCGGCTTCATGTTCACGCTCTACTATGGCCCGTGGCAGCACCTGCCTCGGGTCAGAGCCAGTTACATCCATGTCTGCGTCTCTCACCTGACTACGAACTCCTGAAACTCAAGTTATATCTTGTTCATCTTTGTACTTCTCCAGCAAGTGCAGAGCACCTGGGGACCAGGAGTCCTCATCATCTCCCAGACACCAGGGCTGGGACCTGCTGGAGACAGAAAGGCCTGCCGGGGCCTCATCAGCACCACAGGCGCTGCCTGCTCAGCAAGCAGGAGGCGGGCACAGGGACCAGAACCGACCCCGCACCCACTGCATGTCCAGTACCATGCCAGGTATTTTATCCAAGCTCTTTGATTCTTATGAGAGCTTGTTTAGATTTTTTTTTTTTTTTTAAGAGGTGCACCTGCAGCACATGGAGGCTTCCCAGGCTAGGGGTCAAATCGGAGCTGTAGCTGCCGGCCTACGCCATAGCCACAGCAACAGGAGATCCAAGCCGCATCTGCGACCTACACCACAGCTCATGGTAACGCCAGATCCTTAACCCACTGAGCAAGGCCAGGGATCGAACCCACAACCTCATGGTTCCTAGTTGGATTCGTTTCCTCTGTAGCACAATGGGAACTCCTAGATAAATATTATTCCACTCGTTTTACAGACACAGACTCAAAGACCTAAGGCACCAGCAAATTACTGAAGGTCCCTCAGCCAAAAACTCAAAGAGGGAGATTTAAGGGCCATGTGAGACCCTCTGTCACCTCCTGTGGCAACCCTAGCCATCACTGGCTGGCCGCAGACGAGCAAGGGGTGGCTCAACTCCTGGCTCGCAAAGGTCCCAGCTGGTTTTCTCTCTTTTTTTTTTTTAAGGCCACACCCACAGCATGAGGAAGTTCCCAGGCTAGGGATGGAATTGGAGCTATAGCTGCGGGCCTATGCCACAGCCACAGCCACACGAGATCCGAGCCGCGTCTGGAACCTGCACCTCAGCTCATGGCGACACCAGATCCTTAACCCACTGAGCGAGGGCAGGGATCGAGCCCCAGTCCTCATAGATATTAGTCGGGTTCGTTACCACTGAGCCACAGTGGGAACTCCCCAGTTGGGTCTCATGCTGCTCGGTCACCCAGGGTCGGCCAGCAGCAGGCAGTGCCATTCAGCAAAGACTGAGTCTCCAGTGGGGTGGGGAAGACCAGGAAATGACATGGCGCTGCTCCGGGCAGCAGCTCCCCAGCGGTGGACGCAGCGACGGAACACTGCCCTACAAGAGGCGTGGGCACCCGCTTCCCGAGAGGCCAGACCTTCTCAGGAGGTCAGGCCAGGCTGCCGTCAGGCTCGGGCCCCGGGTGGCATTGTTTTGACTTCCAGCCCTGCCATGCGTTTCACCTTCACATTAGGCCGCTGTCATGCGTTAAAGGCCAGTGTCAATCAAGGGTGTAGGAGCACCAACCGCAGGTCACCTCCGTGATCTCCGTGGAGTCACACCGTGCTTTTCAATTGCAGGGCTTTTGGGAAGGCGGGTTATTCAAAGTTCACAACACGAACGAGTGGGTAAGAAGCAGACCCCACGGGGGCAGAGTGCCCTCTCACCGTCTGCAAAAGCGCCCGTGATTGTCACACCATGCTAAACCACTGGCTGCTGAGCTTTTTACTGCTGCCCGACCAAGTTCTCTTAAGGGGGTAGGAAGACAAAATGCTGGCCTGACATTAGACCGTGCCGTCGCTCAGGACAGGTACACGCGGTCACTTGACAGGCTCCCCGAGGCCGAGGTGAACGCTCCCTCTCAAGACTGCTGTGTGGCTGCAGCAGGGGGGTCGCACTGGGGTTCCCCTGCACGGGCCGTGGCTCCCTGTCAGAAAAGACGTCTGCATCACAGGGCACGCCTGCAGGAGGGGCAATGAGGACACTGCTCCAGGCCACGGTACTGAGCAAAGGTCCTCCTCCGGGGCACTGTCCTACCCCCCACTGACTCAACGCCTGTTTCTGTGACCTCCAGTGCAGGCCCTGTGCCTCTGCTGGGCTCCTGGCCTCTACAAGGGGACTCGGTAGTTCAAGCGGCTTTTTCCTGGTGATGCCACTGTCTCATCATGTACGTTGCAGGGCTCCTGTGATGGGGAAAAGACGCAGAGGGATGAGCCCCAGCTTTAGGCCAGAGGTGACACGTGCCACCCCTACTCAGACCCTTAGCTGAGGTGAACTTCAAGAGGGTTAAGGAATGGGGGGCGGGGGAGGGGCAGGGAAGCCCACCAGCCGAGCAGTCGGCGCGCTGCAGGCCAGCAGGACTCGCTGGAGGTGATGAGGTCTAGCAGCATCACTAGCGCGAGTCTAGCTGCTCAAAGACTTGAGACGGATAACCCAGATTTTTAAAAACTGAGATAACACTCACACCCCTTGAACTCACCATTTCAAAGTGCACAATTTGTGGTTTTTCAGTATGTTCACCCACCGTACAAGCAGCACCACAAACTCCAGAACACTTTCGTCACTCCCTCCCCAAAGGAAATCTCTGTATCCACCAGCAGCCACGCCCCAATCCTGGTTTTGTTTTGTTTCGTTTTTCTTTTTTGGCTGCCCCACGGCATATGGAGTTCCCAGGCCTAGGAGCAGATCCAAGCCACAACTGTGACCTATGCCACAGCTATGGCAATGCCAGATCCTTTGACCCACTGTGCAGGGCAGGGGATCGAACCTGCATCCTGATGCTGCAGAAACGCCACCAACCCCACTGCACCACAGCGGGAACTCCAGCCACTCTCCGTTCCTGCTGTGTCTTTCCCACTAGGCCCCGGACATCAGCAAACAGCCCCGAGCAGCCATATGCTCCCCTTATCCTGAGGGCCCCACCTCATCTATTTTTTCCTAAATCAATGCCGACTGTAATGACATTGACATCTACATGCGGCATTTACACCATGACTTCCTACTACTTCATCTCCTCGGAGCAGCACTCGGTAGGAGCCGTCATTAGCACAGAGGTTAGAGTACCTGGTACGAGTCGGGAATAAGCCTTAGAACCAGGATTCAAACCCAGACCGGCTGGTGTCCGAGCCACTCAATAACCACCTCTGTAGAACTACAGACAGAAGCTGCCTCACCATCTGGCCTGGGGTTCACCGGGCAGTTACCATCCTGGCTTCACCAGGAGCGGCCTGGCTGGGGCTGGTGTCTGGCGGGAGCTGGCCTGCATCCCCGCAGCCCAAGGGCTCAGGAGGCCTGGCCCCACACGGTGCTCCCCGTCTCACTGCTGGATGGATGCCTGAATCCACAGCAGAGCCCTGGAGCCCTCTCACTCCTCGCTGTAGCCGAGAGCACCGAAACACAACCCGTGCGGCCCTCTGCCCAAGGTCACCCGCTAAGAGGCGAGAAGCCAAGCCAGGCCAGGCTTCCCAGCTCTCCCGGCAAAAGGGCGGGCCACGCGTGGAGCAGGCACGGAGAGCCTCAGGGCCTCCACTGCGGGCTGTAGGCCTCCCGCCTCTGGCAAAGGGGCTCTCCCCACTCGAGCTCCCAGATTCTCCCACCAGGCTTTTTCCTGGTGACGCCACTGTCTCATCATGTAACTTGCAGGGCTGCTGTGATGGGGAAAAGATGAGCCCCAGCTTTAGGCCCACTCCCCCCGTGAGCCCCCCAATAAAATGCATCGCTCTGGGTCTACCCTCCTGCTCCCAACCCCCCAGACCCGCCCTTACAGGGAGCCTGAAGTTCAGTGCCTTTACCCCGCTGCGTCCCAGGAAGGGTGACCCGCTACCCTGGCCTAAGCCGTCTTCACCCCAACGGCCTTGTCCACACACAGCGGGGGGCCCGGCACCTCACAGGTACACACGAGGTGCCTTACAAAGGCCAGCCGAGCTCGGAGGCTGCCACCCCGCCTTGCTCAACGGCCCATACAGGAGCCCCGGGGAAAAGCGCTCCCTGGGATAAACTGGTGTGTGCTTCCTTTTTCAGTCACATCTGCTCTGCAATCCGACCCTCCTCTCCTTGCCTTCCGGGAAGCTCTGAGGTGACTTTTATTTTTTTATTCTAGGGCCACACCCGCAGCACATGGAGGTTCCCAGGCTAGGGGTCTAATCGGAGCTATAGCCGCCAGCCGACGCCAAACACAGCGATGCCAGATCCGAGCCACATCAGCCACCTACACCACAGCTCACGGCAACACTGGATCATTAACCCACTGAGCGATGCCAGGGATCAAACCCGCAACCTCATGGTTCTTAGTCGGATTAGTTTCCGCTGCACCTGAGGTGACTCCTGAGGTGACTTTTATGCTCAATTACTATGGCTTCCCTTGACTGTTTCTGGTACAATTTACCTGCCTCCCCAGGGCCTTCTCTCAATTACTAGTTCTTTCCACAGTTTTTAGCTATGCTCAGGAGGGTGTGAGCCTTGCAATTCGACAAATCTAAATAAAACCCAGTTGAGTCATGAAAACAACATGGGCCTCGGAGCGAGACAGCCCTTGATTCCAACACCAGATAGGCCCCCTGCACAGGCTTCTCCCTCAGCCTCCGTCCCCTCACCAGCCATCGTCACAGCAGTACAACCATCACGCGAGACGTCAGATACCTGACAATCAACACTCAGCAGTTAGACTCGACCCCTTTTACTCATTGATTTTGTTTTTATCTTTTTGCTTTTTAGGGCCACACCCACGGCATATGGAAGTTCCCAGGCTAGGGGTCGAATTGGAGATGCAGCTGCTGGCCTAAGTCACGTCCACAGCCACATGCAGGATCCAAGCTGTATCTGCGACCTACAATGGCTCACGGCAGTGCCAGATCCTTAACCCACCAAGTGAGGCCAGGGATCAAACCCATATCCTCATGGATATTAGTCAGGTTCGTCACCACTGAGCAATGAGGGGAACTCCACTTTTATTCATTAGTTTTTTTTTTTTTTTTTTTTGCTTTTTAGGGCCACAACTATGGCATATGGAAGTTCCCAGATTAGCAGCTGACTTGGGAGCTGCAAATGCTGGTCTACGCCATACGTGCGTTAACACTGGATCTGAGCTTTGTCTGCAACCAGCTCACAGCAATGCCAGGTCCTTAACTCACTGAGCGAGGCCAGGGATCAAACCCACATCCTCATGGATACTACTTGGGTTCCCTACCACTGAGTCACAACAGGAACTCCTCATTAGAATTTTTTGTCTTTTTTTTTTTTTTGCCTTTATCTAGAGCCACACCTGCAGCATATGGAGATTCCCAGGCTAGGGGTCTAACAGGAGCTGTAGCTGCCGGCCTTCACCAGAGCCACAGCAATGCGGGATCTAAGCTGCGTCTGCAATCTACACCACAGCTCACGGCAATGCCGGATCCTTAACCCACTGAGCAAGGCCAGGGATCGGACCCGCAACCTCACAGTTCTTAGTCGGATTCGTTAATCACTGAGCCATGAAGGGAACTCCCTCATTAGAATTTTTTAAATAGACAAATATATTGACATCCGGGTAACTGATCTACAAACATTCATTAAGACTTAGGATACTATGATCAGGGAGGGGCTGGGGGGGATAACACAAGTTCTTTCTCTTCAATTAAAAGATAATTATTGAATCAACTATCAATTGCAGGAGGAACTTGAAACAGTTAAATTTTCACACCTAGATGGAAAACTAAAATCCCACAAAAAGTTCATATTGCACCTTAGAATAATCATTAAAAAAAAAAAAAAAAGACAAGCCAACATCATTCATCCATCCACTTAGCCCTTCACTTACCCGGTCAGTGATTCTGAGGGCCTGCCTCACGGCCAGCCCTGCCCTCTGTGCTGGCTTTGACACCTGTGGAAGTGACGGGGGATGCTCTGTCCTCGGTGGATTCACTTCCTACTCCACACCGCCACCAGGGACAGGGAGAGGGAGACGCCCTTTATGATAAGCCACCTCCATATCCCTGGTGGGACTGGATGGAGAAGAAGGAAAAAGGAACAGACAACAGTAATAAGACAGCGAGAGTGGCTGTAAATTCTTGAGCAAAGGATGGGTGACGGGAGCAGGGCTCTGAAGTCAATCCAGCAGTGGTACAATGGACAGATCATGAGGAGCCGACCTGGGGAGGCCAATTCGAAGGCCGGCGTAGCAGGAAATGGCAGGAGCCACAATAAGACCACAGAGGAAAGAGGTTCAAAGACTGAACCCCATCAGGGCTGTGTGGAGGTGGCAACCCAGCATGAAGATGGGGGGCGTGGGGGGAGTGGAAAATGTCTTTTGTCCTTAGAGCTTCAGGGACCAGGGAACAGTGAAGTCACCAACAGGGGCAGAGACCTTGTGAGCGGGGTAAGGGGTTCAGGGGGCCGGGCTTGCTCATCTCTGCAGTCGTGGTGAATGACCTTTTAGAGTCTGCAAATCGTATTACATAAGGGACTGAATCCACGATGTCCAGGTAACGCCAGGTGGTTTCTTAATTGCACGGGTTCTGAAACCCTTAACTGAAACCAACACAGGCCTTCTTCACAAAACCACAAATCCCAATGTCTGGAACGCGTCCCACCCTAAACCCCACCCCTGAGAGAGGCTGGCCACAATTGGCTGGTCCATTCTCCTGTGGTTTCATGAACCGCCACCCCTGTTTGTGGTGTTGAAAACTAACCCCAAGTGACCTACAAAGTCAACACAACTGTGCTTGGAGAAGGTACACACGAGTTTATATGTTCCTGCCTGGTCCTCAAACCTTTGTACAGATCCAGCCCACCCAGCGCAATGGCGGTGCGTGCCTTGTGGGTCAAAGTAACTCCAGATTGCAGTGCTCTTACCTAAGCATCAAATAAGAGGTGACATGAAAGGCTGAGCTCAGGCAAAAGGAATGGGGTGGGCAGGGCCACTGGAGATGTCACTGAGGATAAAAACTAGGGGAGGTTTTTTTTTTTTTTTTTTTTTTTTTTTTTGCTTTTTAGGGCCACACCCTTGGCACATGGAGGTTCCCAGGCTAGGGGTCGAATTGGAGCTACAGCTGCTGGCCTACACCACAGCCACAGCCACGCGGGATCTGAACCAAGTCTGCAACCTACACCATAGCTCACAACAATGCCGGATCCTTAACCCACTGATTTGAGGCCAGGGATCAAACCTGCATCCTCACAGATACTAGTTAGGTTCGTTTTCCCTGTGCCATAATGGGAACTCCCAAGATTTTTTTGTTAATGATTTTTTTTTCTTTTTGGCCACCCTGTGGCATAGGGAGTTCCTGGGCCAGGGATCAGATCCAAGCTGCAGTTGCGACCTATGCCACAGCAACACTGGATCCTTAACCTGCTGTGCTGGGCCCGGGAGGGAACCCACACCCCAGTGCTCCAGAGACACCACCGATCCTACTGCACCACAGCGGGATCTCTGAGATTTTTTCTTAATGACTAAACATCATTCATGGCTTTTACCTAAAGCAGATTATGTCACCCCACATCAGAGGAGCCCTACAGAGGCCGTCTTCCTCCGTGATTACAGACGGGGCAGGGCGCGAAAGCCAGTTTTTTCCACTCTACTTGCCTCCCTCAGGACATCTCCCCAGGATTCCAGTTCTCTCAGAAACAGGCTGAAGGTCCATCATTTTAGCCTGGAAACAGATTAGTGTCTGGGAAGCACCTGTACAGTTCTCTCAGCTGTGTACAGACACTGTGCAGCGCCATCAGAGTGCCTCACTCCCCAGCACTCCCATTAAAGGATAATTCTTAGATTTCCTCTCGCTGTAGGTGAAATAAGCCCCTCATGTCAGCAGGGTTCTCCACAAGCCACCCAGAAGAAGGACCAGGTCCTCCAGCTGCTTTGTTCACAGCATCCCCGAGTGGCAGCAGAGTTGCCATGCCAACCTGCACCAGGCATAACAGAGGCTGATGAATCTGGCTCCAATGGACCGCCACCCTTACACATATACACACCCCAACAGGCACACAACCAACATAAACATCTCACTTGGGGAGGGGGCTGGGAAACAGAAATCACTTTCAGGATGCAGAGCTCTATAACAGCATGATACAGATTCCTCAATGATGAATTCACCCAGAGAGAAGGACATTGGGCAGTAAGAGAGTTCAAAAACCCCAAACAAGAATACACTGTTCTGGAGTTCCTCTCACGGCTCAGCGGAAACGAATCTGATTGATATCCATGAGGACACAGGTTTGATCCCTGACCTCGCTCAGTGGGTTAAGGATCCGGCGTTGCCATGAGCTGTGGTGTAGGTCGCAGATGTGGCTCGGATCCCGCGTTGCTGTGGCTGTGGCGTAGGCCGGTGGCTACAGCTCCTGTTAGACCACTAGCCTGGGAACCTCCATATGCTGCGGGTGCGGCCCTAAAAAGACAAAATAAATAAGTAAATACACTGTTCTGTGCTAGTGACATCACTGACCTCTTTAAAAGCCCTCGCCTCACTGAGCATGGTTCAGAAGACCCCTTCGGATAAGCCCCAGTCACTTCCAAGCCTCAGGCAACCTGCACCCTTTCGTGCCTCAGCAAGGTGTGCCTTGGTGGGCTCAGTGAACCCTTCCTACCCTCCCCGACCCAACCAAACACGCCCTCCTCTGGGGAGCCGGGCATGACTCCCACATAAAGGTAGCTGGTCCTGAGCGCTCCCCAGCACACACAGCAAGCCCAGCACCCAGGCGCAAGGCCTCACACCCATTATCTCAAGAAGGAACTCTGCCATGTAACTGACTTTTAGGTTTGTTCCCCTCCCTGTCAGAGTTCTGGAATACTGAACCAAACCCTCAACACACAACTTCAGACCCTAAAGGCCAAATATGTGCACTTGAAGTGTTATTCCTCAGGGATGGAACCATTTCCAAGAACAAAGAGAACTCACCGCCGAAAATAAACACCCCTTGGAGTTTCCGTCGTGGCTCAGTGGTTAACGAATCCGACTAGGAATCATGAGGTTGTGGGTTCGATCCCTGGCCTTGCTCAGTGGGTTAAGGATCCAGCGTTGCCATGAGCTGTGGTGTAGGTTGCAGATGCGGCTTGGATCCCGCATTGCTGTGACTGTGGTGAAGGCCGGCAGCTACAGTTCCTGTTAGACCCCTAGCCTGGGAACCTCCATATGCCGCAGATGCGGCCCTAGATAAGGCAAAAAGACAAAAAAAAATAAGAAAAAAAAAATAAACACCTCTTGAGCTGTTCTAGAAGGCAGGTGGAGCAGGAACTCTTTCCCACGCTTTCTGGATGAGGACAAGAAGGCCTTGTGTGGGCCAAGACCAGCTGGTGCCCGTATAAGCTGGTAAGCAACCTCTGACCCAGGAGCTTCTCCCCACTAGCCCAGTCGGTCTAAATTTCTACCAAATGCTAGATAACTACACAGGAAAACAAGTTTGTTCTGGAGCTTATATAATGATAGTAATAGAACTGGATCTTTTCTCTTATATAAGACACTCGTTCATGCTTCTTACACGATAACGAAATGTACATGAGACATACTTATTTGCACACTGTGGCGCAAGAAGCCAGGGGGAACAATATGATATTATTAAACAATTACATGTATTAGATTTCCCTCCCCTGCAAAAAAATCCTCTACAGTCAGAAAACGCGATAACACTGGCAAAAAGAGGAGTTCCCACTGTGGCGCAGTGGGTTAAGAATCTAACTGCAGCGGCTCAGGTTGCAGCAGAGGCTCGGGTTCCATCCCCAGCCTGGCACAGTGGGTTAAAGGATCCAGCTGCAGCTCAGATTCAGTTTCTGGCCCAGGAACTTCCATATGCCACAGGTGTGGCCAGAAAATAAAATTTAGAAAAAACAATAAAGTAGGTCTTTATGTAGTGATAAAGACATCATGTTAATAAAAAGCAAGCCTCAAAACAGCATGACTAGTTTCAACTAATTCTGTGTTTCAAATTTATTTTATTTTTTGTCTTTTTAGGGCCGCATCTGTGGCATATGGAAGTTCCCAGGCTAGGGGTTGAGTCAGAACTGCAGCTTCCAGCCTACACCACAGCCACGCCAGATCGGAGTTACAATTGCCACCTATACCACACACAGATCATGGCAACACAGGATCCTTAACCCACTGAGTGAGGCCAGGGAAAGAACACATGTCCCCATGGATACTAATAGGGTTCATTACTACTGAGCCACAGTGGGAACACCTGTGTTTTAAATTTAAATGGTAGGAGTTCCCATCATGGCTCAGTGGTTAACGAACAGGACTAGTATCCATGAGGACACAGGTTCAATTCCTGGCCTCATTAAGTGGGTTAAGGATCTTGCATTGTTGAGAGCTGTGGTGTAGGTCACAGACTTGGCTCGGATCCTGCGTGCCTATGGCTATGGCATAGGCCGGCAGCTGTAGCTCTGATTCAACCCTTAGCCTGGGAACCTCCATAGGCTGTGGGTGCGGCCCTAAAAAGACAAAAAAAAAAAAAATTATAATGGTAAAAAATTCCTGCTGTTTTAAGTAAAAAAAACAAAAAAATCTAGTTTTTATATGTGAAGGAAAACATCTGGAGAATACACTACACCACCGGCAGTGATTTTCTGTCTCGGTGTAAGACTCTGAGGGACGTTCACTACTATCACTGTTATACTGGTTATTTCTATAACAGTATTTTTAAAAATAATGAGCACTTGGTATTTTTGTAAACAGAATTAAATATATTTTAATAAAAAGTCATGTCTCCATTTCACTTTTTTCTGATTTTAAGATTTAAATGAATCTGACATAAAAAGTTAAACCCCAAAGCACCAAACTGAGGCCCTCGGGTGGTTTGTTGAAAGGCACACAGTGTTAGTACCTGAGCTGGGACTCAGGTTGCCTGACCCCCTCAATCCAGGGCCCTGCTCCTTCCTAAAGCATGAGATGTTGCAAGGGCAGCTGGGCCCTCTGGATCCATGAAAAGTCCTACCACTACAGAAGCCCCCATGGGGGGGTCAGGGGAGGGCAGGTTGCTTAAGAGTTACATTCCTATGAACTTGAAACATTCCACAAGTTTAACAAGTAAAAGCTCTGGAACTGCCAAGTCCTTCTGATTTCAAACAGCCTATCTCCTAAGTACACATGAACTTATGATTTATCTAACTCAGACCCTGATTTTCAACAGGTTAAGAAAAGATCAGTTCAGAGTCACCCACAGGTCCTAAAATTTAGGGCTGGTGAGGCAACAAACACCTCCCGTGGCTGTTTACAAACTCAGAGCACCCAGGTGTTTAATCTGCCTTACTCATGCGGACTGCAGTCAAGGCTGTTTCCAGGTGCTGAAGTTCATCCCTGAGGTTCCTTTCGCCTCACACCGACCTCTAACTTTTTCAAGTGGGAGACACGAGGGATCTGGGACGGTTAAGATCACCCTGAAGTTTTCAACACTACAGGCCAACTGGACGCCAACATTCCACTCTCTGAAATGCAGACCGGTTCTTTAGACCGGTTCTTAAGCTCGCCACCCAACGAAACAGTTTTCTACGTGAGATGGCACGAACATCATGAGGAGCTCGAGAACTGACCATTTTCTCAAAAGGGAAGTGAAAACTTAAAGGGACACAAAGAAAGGAAAGTGATTTCTTCTGGGTTGACCGCTTTACCAACACGGACTTTTGGACTGCTTTACCCCAACCAGCCAACCCCACAACCACACACAGGGATCCGCATAGACAAACCTGTCAGTGGTTAATAAATCAATGCCTTCTACCCTAAGGGGAGAGGAACTACAGCATTGCACAGAGGGAACACTGAATCTCAGGGGGCGGGGGTTAGTTAACTGCTCAACTTACCTGTTATAGTTCTCAATGTCACCACCCTCCAAGACCCACTCTTTGGTCTCGCAGGACTACCCGCTTCAGCCCAGTCTCCTTTGGTCTATTTTCTGCTTCAGCCAAACTCAGAGGGAAGGCTGTACTGTGTTGGTCTAGGAGATGAGGCAGCCACGTTCTTTGAAATGACCCCAAACGACTCAGCACTGGTCACCAGCTTACAGAATGGTGATTCTCCTTGAAGAAGTGAAAAGCAGTAAGTCGAGATAACTGCCCCCCGCCGCCCAGGAAGGAGACCTCGATTTCTTACCCAATTGCTCCCCACGAGCCAAAAGTGTCGCGGCTGCTCAGCAGAGGCCGGCAAAGCACCTGCCCGCAATGAGCACTGTCCCTCAGGGATGCGGGGGCCTCGCTCGCACACAAAACATTTCCCAGGAGAGGCCGGGCTGGCAGGCTCCGCTGAGCCCCAGACTGAACCCACCTGATGCTGCGGGGTCAGATACGAGCCCCACCTGCTGACATCGAGCGCGGCCTACGTGATAAACCCAATAACTGGCCGCCTCCTGAAACCCACGGTACAGACGGGGAAACTGAGGCTCGGAGAGGAAAAGTGACTTCGCGAGAGGGTGGAGGCGTGGGGGCTGTAGCCCAGGCTGTCTCACGCCGAGACCCTGTCTTCCACCGAAGTGCCCTCGGAGCGCCCTAGGCTGTGGAAACGACGACTCTCCAGTCGCCTCGAGAGGTCAGTTCGAGGGGAAGGACCACCCCAGGAAGGGCCGAGATGGAAGTCGCGCTTTCCGCGCTAGAGTCTGGAGATACCGGCAGCGACCCAGCCCGAAAGCCCGCCCCAGCGTGCAGGGCCCAGGAGGCCGAGGCGCCCAGAAAGGGTCGGGTCTCGGAGCCGCGCCACCCAGAGCCTTAGCGTCCGAACCCCGCCATCCCAGGACCCGCGAAAGCACGAACTCACCGCGGGCTGCCGGCGAGACTCCGGACACCTGAGCAGGACGCAGGCCCGCACCACTGAGGCGCTACCACCGCCGGGGCCGGCCGGGGGGTGGAGGCGTGGCCAGTGGCCGCGCCGCTCCGCCCAACGCGGCCGCACGCTTACTTCCGGCGCCAGGCCTCCCCCCCGAGAATCTATGCTCTTGGTACAGCCCTGACGGCCACTCCCCCTCAGCGTTCCAGCTCCGCCGCCAGGCCTCGGAACCTGACGGGTTGTTGCCCATTAGGGTGGGAGTACCCGCGCTGACTGGGGCTTCTCCCGACCTTGACGGTGCAAGGGGGACAGTGTTCGCAAGCTGCGCCTTCTGGCCTCCTGCTGCCAGCTTCCGCTTGTGTGTGTTCGCGCCTCTCTCTCCTCCGCGGCCCTCAACTCCCTCATCTGGAAATGGCGAGGCTGCGTGGACAGAGCGTCCAGGGCCCCTCCAGCCGCTTCAGTCGGGGAGGAAAGGAAGTGAGCAGGCAGAAGGCTAGGTCTGCACTGAAGACGTGGGAGCGGGCAGAGGGCGCCTTGAAAAGTCTGGCTGCCTTAGTCGGGAGTAAGAAGTCCACCTCTGCCTCCTACTGTGGTTCCTCTGTAATAGGGTTATGAGGATTAGGTGATATAACTCATGTTCATAAATAATTCAGCTCGGTGCGATAAGTGCTCTAGAAATGTTGTTATTATTATTATCATTATTATTACTACTACCACTACTACTACTACTAGTACACAGGCTCTGCTGTGAATTCCTTTTGAAACAGTGGGCAACTCACTTCATCCAGAACCCGTTCCCCATTTTTAAACTGAGATCCACCAGCGACAACCAGATGCTTCGAAAATTGTCAAGTCCCATATAAGGAGAGGATTATTACCATGGCCCCAGTTTTAGGCTTCCTCTGTTCCAGTCTGTCAGGAGCTGATCTGATTCACCCGACTGAACCAGTCCCTCCAGCAGGTCAAATGCCATAGCCGTCAGGGTGGGGCATCCGTGTCTTACTAAGGGACTGAATATGTTCATCTTACTCTAGGCTCTCAAGAGAGCAGTGGGGAAATTCATCACCCAGATCTCTGACACTCTGGCCTTTTCACCGCCTTGTTGAACATCTCCTCCGAGAAGCTTCAGACATTGCCTCTGAATCCTTGGGCCCTGCTTCTGTGAAGCCAGAGTACAGAGCACCCAGTTTTCTCTCTGCTACTAACATGACTGAGGCAGGAAACAGGCGTCTTCCTTTGCTTTTTCCCACTGAACCAGTAACTGAGTCCTATGGATTCTATCTCCAGGACTATCTCTTCTCATCTTTCCAGCTGTCCCTGCCCTAGTTCAGACCTACCTGGAGTCACCTGTCACCTGGATGAGTTCATCAGTTCTTGACTCACATGCCACCTCCAGGTCCTTCTCCACCTACGACCAGGGAAACTTCCTCTTATACTGCTCCGCTCACTGGCCTGCCTTCCTGTCCCTTAACCCTTCCTCCTCAAGTCACTCTCACTAGCCGACTGGAGGGAAAAAAAGTTGGATACACACCTCAGACCTCACACTAATATAAATCCCTGAGAGATAAATGATGTAAACATCTTTTTTTTGCTTCTTTTTAGGGCCGCACTCACAACACATGGAGGTTCAAACCCAGGCTAGGGGTCCAATTGGAGCTACAGCTGCCGGCCTACGCCACAGCCACAGCAATGCGAGATCTGAGCCGCATCTGCAACCTATACCACAGCTCATGGCAACGCCAGATACTTGGCCCACTGAGCAAGGCCAGGGATCGAACTCTCAACCTCATGGTTCCCAGTCGGATTCGTTTCTGCTGAGCCAAGACAGGAACTCCGTAAACACCTTTTTAAAAGAGAAGAAAAAGAAAGTCCTAAAAGAAACCATGGGAGAATTTGTGTTAATCTCCAAGAGATCTTTCTGGGTTAACTTAAGAATCCATAAATGATTAAGAAATTCACCTACATAAAAATCAAAATTTGGGGAGTTCCTGTTGTGGCTCAGCGGTAACAAACCCGATTAGTATCCATGAGGACTTAGGTTCGCTCCCTGGCCTTGCTCATTGGGTTAAAGATCTGGCATTGCCGTGAGCTGGTGTATATGTCACAGACACGGCTTGGATCCAGTGTTGGTACAGGCCAGCAGCTGCAGTTCCAATTCAGCCCCTAGCCTGGGAACTTCCATAAGTGGAGAGTGTGGCCCTAAAAAAGGGGTGGGGGGCGCTAAAAAAATAAAAAGTTGATGTGTGACAAAGACCTACAGGCAAAGTTAAAAGGCAAAGGACAAACCAGGAGGAAATAGTTGCAATTATTAATAGTCAAAGGACTAGTTTCCCTAATAAATGGCCCCTCCAAATTAATAAAAGACTTACACTTGAGCCAATGATAGGACTTCTCAGTTCACAGAAAAAGAAATGCAAATGGCTCTGAAGCATATGAAAAGGTTTTCAACCCCACCCATAAAGGAAATGCAAATTAAAACTTGATCAAGGTACAAATTTTCACCTATGATGATGACCAGATCTAAAAGGTAATGACTCACTGTCGGTGGAGCTGTGTGGAAACACATTGTCATTTATTGTTGCCACATCCAAACGTGAATACTATCCAGCGATTAAAAAAAAAAAAAGGAAGCTCATTGCTGGTACAGAACAAGCGCTCACATAAATTGATAAAGGAAAAAACACAAGGTGAGCGCTAGTAGATAGGAAAGGCTACTGTTTGTGTTTTTAAAAACAGTGGAAGAAGTGAAGGAAAACTGCCCATACTGTGTGTATATATTTGGTTCTATGTGTAGGACCTCTCTTGAAAGAAAAAAATGATAGAGAACTGGGAGAATTGGGACCAAGGGCACAGGGAGCGTCACTGTACACCCTTTGTATCTTTCTCCTTTTGGCCTCATGAATGTTTTGCTTATTCTAAGTGTAACATGTAAATATTTTTTTAAAAATACCCAAACAACCCTGTCACTGGCCAAAGAACCAACTCTTCTGCTGGCTCCCGATATCTAAAGAACAATGATGATACACTTAATTTTCCTTAAACTAAATTCATACATGTGTGGGGTTACAGACAGCAGTTTCCTGCCACCTCCCTTCTGTTTCTCGTCTTCGCTGCCCAAAGAATCACTTCCTGCCTTGTTTAGCTTTTGCTTCTGGTCCTGCTTTCTTTCTTTTCTTTTTTTTTGGCCACCCCATCGCCTATGGAGTTCCTGGGCAAAGGGATCAGATCTGAGCCACAGTCGCAACCTATGATACAGCTGCAGCAACGCTGGATCCTTTAACCCACTGGGCCAGGTCAGGGATTGAAGCTGCATCCTGGCACGGCAGAGACGCCACCAATCCCATCGTGCCACAGCAGAAACACCTGGTCCTTATTTCCATGATGGTAAATAAATGTTTCTGTGGCCAGCTGTTGTCCTATATTTCAGGTGTTACCTCCGGAGACCTGCTAAGAAGTCATTAAAACCACACTTGGGGAGTTCCCTTCATGGCTCAGTGGTTAACGAAGCCGACTAGGGTCCATGAGGATGGAGGTTCGATCCCTGGCCTAGTTCGGTGGGTTAAGGATCCGACGTGGCCATGAGCTGTGGTGTAGGTCACAGACATGGCATGGGCATCTGTAGCTCCGATTCGACCCCTAACCTGAGAACTTCCATATGCCACAGGTGCGGCCCTAAAAAGCAAAAACAAACAAACAAATACAGTTCATCTCCCCTGTCCATATGTTAACATAATTATCTATATACCTAATCTGCTTCCTCTGTTAGTCATCTTTATAATTGAAGTAACAGCCTTGGGCCTTTCTTTCTTTCTTTTTTTTTTTTTTGTCTTTTTGCCTTTATCTAGAGCCGCACCTGCGGCACATGGAGATTCCCAGGCTAGGGGTCTAACAGGAGCTGTAGCTGCCGGCCTTCACCACAGACACAGCAACTCGGGATCCGAGCCGCATCTGCAACCTACACCACAGCTCACGGCAACGCCGGATCCTTAACCCACTGAGCAAGGCCAGGGATCGAACCCGCAACCTCATGGTTCTTAGTCAGATTCATTAACCACTAAGCCACAAAGGGAACTCCCGGGCCTTTATTTCTTGAGCCAGGATCTTTTCCGGCTGAGCTAGCAGCATCCTTGCCCTTCCCTTTGCTCTGCACCCCAGCCTCTACCTCCCCGTTGCAACTGTGGGAACCTCACGGTGCACATGTACCACATTTGCATTCAACATCTACATTCTTTGCTTTGTCCATCCCTTGAGCCTAAAAATCAGGTCATCGGCAGTTCCCACTGTGGCTCAAGGGGTTAAGAATCTGATACAGTGTCCATGAGGATGCCAGTTTCATCCCTGGCTTGGTGGGTTAAGGATCTGGAGTTGCCACAAACAGTGACATAGGTTGCAGATGAGGCCCGGATCCCACGTTGCGTGGCTGTGGCCCTAGGCTGGCAGCTGCAGCTCCAATTCCAGCCCTAGCCCTCAAACGTCCATATGCCACAGGTGCTGCCGTTAAAAAATCAGAGTCAAGTGATCTAGTAGCACTGTGTGTTGTCACATAATACAGGGGAGCGACAGCCAAGCCAACCGCTCCTGTGATTCCAGGGTTCCTCCAGTGCGTCCTCTTTCCAAAAGTTCTTGTTTTTTCCTCGCATGCTTTAAAAGGAGCAGATCCTCAATCTCTCCATGGATCTGGTACCTCAAGCTTTTCCCAGAAACTTCCTCCAAGGTTCTCGGGCACCCCTCGGCCCCCATCGAGACTGGTTGCTGCAAAGGCCGAGCCTGAATTCCTACCCGTGTTTCAGTTCTCATAGGAGGTGCCCAAGGGCGTGTGGAATGCATGGCTTGCCTTAGACTGGAATGCAAGAAAAGCCTTCAAAATCTGACCCCAACCTATCGTTCCAGCTTGATCTTTATAACTTCCCTCCAGAAATTCTACACAGTAGCAAAACTGGATGAATCCAGTTTGGGACGTGCTGTGCATTTTTGTTCCTCTGTTCCTTGTTTAGTTGTCTAAATCCCGTCAATGCTCCCACTCCTGGAAGGACTCCCTGACCCCTCCAGAGGTCCTGACTCCCTAACTACTGCCAGCTAGCTCTCCAAAGCTCAGAGTAATTCCTACTTTATTTTTTTTTAATTTAAATTTTATTTATTAATTTTTTGGCCAGGGAAGTAGACGTTCCCAGGCCAGGGACTGAACCCATGCCATAGCAGTAACCTGAGCCGCTATAGTGACAATGCTGGGTCCTTTACCCACTGAGCCACCAGGGAACTCCAGTAATTCCTACTTTAAATCATGTCTCCAGAGTATCTGTCTCTTATCAGCTGGAGTCTCTCCAAGGCAGGTCTGGGTCAGAAGCCTCCTCTTTCTGCCTCCTCACCCCCAGGTTCTGCCAAATGCAGGCAACATGGAGCCATGTGCCAGATGAGTCACATGGATTCAGGAAAGGTGGGCTAGAGTCAAGGAACTTGGGCTTAGAGTTCCTGTCCTGGCTCAACGGGAACAAATCTGACTAGCACTCATAAGGATGTAGGTTCGATCCCTGGCCTCACTCGGCAGGTTAAGAATCCAGTGTTGGCGTGAGCTGTTGTGTAGGTCACAGATGTGGCTCAGATCTGGTGTTGCTGTGGCTGTGGTGTAAGCCAGCAGCTGCAGCTCCGATTTGACCCCTCGCCTGGGAACCTCCATATGCTGTGGGTGTGGCCCTAAAAAGACAGAAAAAGTGGCAGGGGTGGGTAAAAGAGAGTGAAGGTACAAGGGGCATGGACCTTAGAGCCCAGGCTGGGGTGACAGGGAGCTAGAGGACTGGTCTGTGGTCATGGCGGTACAAGGACTTTGTGACCTAGCCAGGCTGATGCCTTACTGAATTTGGAACAGGCTCTGTCCACTGAACACGACGGAAGAAGGTTTCCAGGCGCAGGTGCGGGGACCACTGCGTTAAGGACTCACCAGGAAGGTGTGACCTTCTACGGGAGAGATGGGGGCCATCAGGGTCGAGGCCTTTCCCTGCTGCAGGCAGCGCTGGCCCGCACCCTCCTCCCCAGTGTCCTTCTGAATGTAAACAACGCAGGGCACCTACAATGGGAAAGTTCAGGGACAGGGGGCCAGACACTGAGCCCTAAAGCAAATCTTCTCTCCCCAGGAGATTTTACACATGCAGCATCCGCGAAGCTGAGGCATGTCTTACTCTGTCCGGTCACCTTTTGGTCACCACAGTCCCTTAACGCCTCTGCTTCCTCCGCAGAACCAAACGTTCACTGCGCACTTGCAACGGGTTCCCACTTGCTATGGGAGGAAGCGGCACCAACCAGACCGAGTGCTGCACTAAACCGTCTACGCCCGTTACTGCAAATATCCACCGTGACCCCCACTTAACAGTTGAGTAAACAGACTCTCAGAGAGGTGAAGGGATTTGTCCCAAGCTCCCCAAGATCCCGCAACTAAGTGTTTAAACTATGAGAGGGCTGCGTACCCACCAGTGACCATGCCAAGCACGTCCAAACCCTTTCCCCTACCCCCTGTCCCAGGAGCTCCCCGGGGACGCCCACCCAGCCTGGGTGGGGGGCTCTGTACCACTCTCACTTTGCAATGGTACCATGTCTCAGGCCGGTGCAGGCTCACCCCACCTGCACCCAGGGCAGTCCCGCCTTGGAGGGCTCAGCCCCCTGCCGCCCCTGCCCCTGGCTTCCTCAGCTGCCCAGCATCTTACACCATCTCCAAGGTCGCACTTCCCACCCCCCTGCCTTGAGCGGGAACTTACTCCAAACATGTTCAAAGGGGGCTGCCGTGTCTACCTACAGAGCCAGGACAGAAGCAGTCACCAAAGCGCAGAAGCACAGAGCCTCTGCCTGCAAGTCGGGCGCCAAGTGCTGCTTCAACTGCCAACCAAATGCACGGCCTCCCTGGGTAAGAAATTAGTTTCCTTATTAGCGAAATGGGGAGGAAAACCCGGTCTCGCCCCATTTCCCCAGCTGTTCTGAGGCTCATGATGATGAGCAAAGGATGGACTTGCGGCAGCGGGTGGAAGGCGGGGGCCCTGGTGAGCCTCGCCGTTGAAGAGGAGCGGAGGGAGGAGCCTGAAGGCCTTTCTCTACCGACCTCTAAGCCCCTGGCCAAACTGCGTGTCTGACCTCGTGCTTAGGGGGACTCTGAACTTCTAAAGTTCTCCCATGAGCACTGGGTCATACCCCATTTTACAGATGAGGAAACTAAGGCAGGGAAATCAAGCAGACTCATCTGGCTGGTGCACCCCAAGGCCAGCTTCTTTCTCCATAGATGGCAGTCTTCTCTGCCCAAACAGTCCTTTTACAAAGGGCCCTTCTGAGGTCAGGCACAGCTGGCTCAGCCTGGCCCAAGGCTCCCTGGCCGGTCAGGAGTTATGTCCTTATAAAACAGGGCAGAGGCCCCAGCCAGATAGAAGTGTGTGGGCCTGCTGGTTGCAGGGCGAGCTGGCCAGCTGGGGGCAGCAGTGGGTACGCTGCCTGGAGACAGGGCTGTGGGGATTAGATGAACTTTTCCAGGGGA
>PVHT020000100.1:1101261-1155701 GCA_004024745.2 Catagonus wagneri | reverse complement strand
CACCGAAATCTAGGGCTTCCAAAAGGGAGCGTGAAAGTCCAGGAGACAGCAGAGGCCCTGGCTGGATGTTCCAAAGGACCCCTACGTTAGAATCAGAATGGAGCCTTTTATCAAAACTGACAATTCCCCAAGTTCCCATTGTGACTCAGCAGTAATGAACCCAACTAGTATTCATGAGGATGCAGATTCGATGGATCCCTGGCCTTACTCAGTGGGTTAAGGAGCCAGCGTTGCTGTGGCTGTGGCATAGGCTGGAAGCTGTAGCTCCGATTCAACCCCTAGCCTGGGAACTTCCACATGCCGCAGGAGAGGCCCTAAAAAAGGCAAAAAAAACCCCATGAAACCCTGTTAATTCCTAGAGCATTCCCTATTTCCAGAGGTTGGAAGGCATTTCTGGAGGCAAGGCAGAAATTTAAATTTTCTTTTTTTCTTTTTTAAGAACCACACCTTGGGCATATGGAAGTTCCCAGGCTAGGGGTCAAATCAGAGCTGCAGCTGCCGGCCTACACCACAGTAACGCCAGGTCCCAGATCTGAGCTGCCTCTGGGACCTACACTGCAGCTTGTGGCAACGCCAGATCCTTAACCCCCCTGAGCGAGGCCAGGGATCGAACCCGCATCCTCATGGATACTAGTCAGGTTCTTAACCTGCTGGGCCACAACGGGAACTCCAGAAATTGAAATTTTAAATATGCTTCACTCTTATCCACACTGGAATATGAGAACCACTGCCCGAAGGGCTGACCTGAACGGAACTGGGGTGAGGGCGGGGTGTCCACAGCACGCTGCTCAGATGGGTCCAACCGTGAAAGCAGATAAAAAGGTTGCTTTGAAGGGCGAAAGGCCCCCTGATGACCCGCCTGGCTCCCCGAAGTGTAACCATTTCCCCAGACCTTCCCCACAGCCTCCCTGCCACCCCCACACCTCTAGGCCCCGTAACCTTGGGCAAAGTTCAACAGTTTCAAAGAGGCAGCCCTGAAATGAAAGAACAAACACCGCGTTTGGCAACAAGAGATCAGGTTTCCAATTTGGGTGCTGCCAAGGCCCAGACAGCTGTGTGACCTTGGACGGGTTCTGTGGGTCCTTGCAACTTGGCTCCCTGGGGTTGGAGTACGGATTAGGGGGGTTAATGGGTATGAAATAGTCAAGTGTGTATTGGTTTTCCTGGACCAGGATACCTTCCTGTTTCCCACTCCCTGCAGGCCCCCTTCCCTCTGTTCCCGCCTCTGTTATGCAACCACTTCAATCCCTCCTGGGTTTGCTCGCAGGAGCTGGGGCGGCTGCAGAGCACATGGGGGGAGCCCGATAACGGGGGGTTTTAAAAGCCACATTTTTCCCTCCCTCCCTCCACATTCTACTCACCGGCTGCCAGGCCGGGACCTTCACCCTGTCTGCAATACTGCAAAGAGCCCTGAGACTATGTTCCTCATATCACCTGGCTGCTGCCCCCAGCTGTTGCCATGGCAACCGGAACCCAGCGACAAGCATTGAGAAAAGGCCTCTAAGAGAAGCCTGCTTGGCTTCCATTAACATTCCGTTCAGACGGCACCTCCAGAGACTCTCTACCAAGGGGCCAAGCTGAGTGGCCACTCAGAAATGGAAGTGGAGTAGAGCTGGCCCCTGGCTTTGAGAGGCTGGCCATCGTCCGGTCCACTCAGGAACGAGAACCCACCAGTCCGGTTCAAAAATCCTCAAAGCGTGCTCCCCAAACCAGGAACATCAGCATCACCTGGGACTTGGTTTGAAATGCCACATTTCTGGCCCCTTCCTAAGTCGGAATCAGAACCTGCAGGATGGGAGGTCCTGAAATCTGGGTTTTAACAAAAGCTCCCGAGGTGATACTGAGGCAGGCTGAAGTTTGAGAACCACAGATCTAATAAGAACCTCACCCAGACCCAAGAGATGGGTGCTCCAGTTCCCACATTACAGATGAGGGAAGGAGGCTCTGCCCTGCTCTGTGTGGGACCCGGTAGGGGGATTCTCGGGGTCCCTCCTGCTGCCAAATTCTACCTGTGCAGCACCTGGGAGAAGGTAATGAGCAGGTATTTTTTTATCCTGCATCCCGGCTGGAGAAACCAGGTCCACAGAGGTGTCTTACACTGCGTCCAGCAGGGTCAGGGGCTGAGCTGGGAGCGAGCAGAGTAACAGCACAGGCAGAAATGACAGCCTCACCACGGAGGGAGGAGAGCTGGGAGTAGTGTCAGAAAGAGCAGGGGCCCTGGTGCCCTGCCCCATTTGGTGACCTAACCCAAATGTGGGGACACCGAGCTGACATGATGCCCCCCAGAAGAAGCCGTCCAGTCTTCTCAGCCCAAACCCAAGTCCTGAGACTCTCTCTCTGGTGCTCACTCACCTGCGCGTTACGATGGTCTCTTCCCAGCTTCTGCCCCAGCACCCTCTCCAGCTCCCCTCTCACACAGCATCTGCTTGAACACCCTCCTCCCCAGATCTGGAGTCACCTCTTCCACGACCAATGGTTTGGCTTGCGCCCCATGACTGGCGCTTGCCTTTTCACACAACCCACCCATCTATGAAATCTCTGACAGGCTTAAATTTCCCTTTGAATAGGCTGACATCCATCCCCGTGTAATTTCCACCTTTTACTATATGAGTTAGTCTAATCTCCAGCAACAGAGATTACAGGCCTTTTTTTTTTTTTTTGTCTTTTTAGGGCCGCACCCGCAGCATATGGAGGCTCCCAGGCTAGGGGCTGAATCAGAGATGTAGCTGCCAGCCCATGCCACAGCCACAACAACATGGGATCCAAACTGCATCTGTGACCTAAACCACAGCTCACCGCAACACCAGATCCTTAACCCACTGAGCAATGACAGGGATTGAACCCACATCCTCATGGATGCTAGTTAGATTTGTTTCCACTGAGCCATAGTGGGAACTCCTACAGTTTTTTTTTTTTTTTTTGCTTTTTAGGGCCGCACCCACGGCATATGGAGGTTCCCAGGCTAGGGGTCCAATCAGAGCTGTAGCCACCGGCTTACGCCACAGCCACAGCAACGCCAGATCCGAGCCGTGAATGCGATCTATACCACAGCTCATGGCAACACCGGATCCTTAACTCACTGAGCAATGCCAGGGATCGAACCTGCAACCTCATGGTTCCTAGTTGGATTTGTTAACCACTGAGCCATGACGGGAACTCCTCTATGGCAATTACTGCCTATGAATCTACCCGCCACCTCTACCAATAGACAAAGCAGGTAGAACACACCAGCCCATTACACTGAAAACAGGAGGAACACCAAGCCAAGGCAGGAGGCGGGACAGGAGGAAGCAGAAGAGAAGATTGCTGACCTGGAGCCTGCATCTTGCCACGGCCTCCCCAAGTGACCCTGCAGGACCGGAGCAGGTCACACAAGAGTCCCATTCAAGAAAAAGAATACTTACAATTATCCAGAACTTGTTTCCTTGTGTTGAATAACATCACAGACGGATGGTCTGTAATGACAGAAAAGGAGAAACTCAAGAGTGTTTTCAGCGATCATCTTCACAGATAGGATTGTTTTCAGCAAGTGGGGATCCTGAAGCCACTTTGGCTTCGTGGAAATCTGCCATTGACCTTGGGCAAGTCGTCCCTGTGTTGGGGTCTCAGTTTCTCATCTGTAAAATGGGGTTATGCCTCCCCACCTTCCAAAATTTGTTTGAGAATTAAAGGAGCAAGAGGAAGGGGTGATTATCAGCTGGGGTACTGTTATGTTCTCTGATTTCTAAAGAGGAGTGCTTGGAGTCTGGGTACGAAGGAAATGCGTGGGTTGTTCTTAAGATGAGAGGGAGAGGGGCCGAAGGGCACCCCAGTTTAGCATCCTGCCTGGGGGAGACCTCAGCTGGAGCTCCCGGCCAGAAGCAGTAGAACCGGTGCATTTGCGGGACTCGCTCCCTAGAAAAATACCATGAAATGTCCCTTTGTCACCAGCCATTATTCTGTGGTTTTATTTAGGAGTTTGGTTCTTCAGGCTTATTTTTCACAGGATTCTTTGCAAAGCAGCCCTCGATGCATTTCTTGGGGGAGGGGCTGTGCCCACATTTGGGCTCAGAGAGACTTTTCAAGCCCAGAGGCAGCTCTGTGGGGCCCTGGGGAAATTCTTCGCTTCCCCAGAGGGTTCGTATCTCTCAAGGAAGGAAACCTTTGCACAGATCAGGGGGATGATAATGGCATTATTTTATTCATCTTGGCAACATTGGCTCTGCCAAATCTGTCAAGAAAAAGATGCCATAAGCCCAGGAAGCGAAAACAGCTCTGGCCTCATTCCCCAGAACGTGTTTTTCAAGTGGGATGAGTGGTTTAGCAGGAGAAGGAAGGAGCTCTGGAGCCCTCCTGGCCTGGGGCTGCCCAGCCTGAGTGTGCCACCAGCCCTGCTTCGAAAAGGGTGTCTCCTCTGCGGAGATCATTTTCTTCCCCTTTTTAAAAGGTCTCCAGGGAACACCCTAACTCCCAGCCTAAGCTGGGTGCACTGGCGTCTCCAGTTCCGGCTGGGCTGCTGGCATCCATGCCCCGGGGGGGAGTACAAGAGCCCCCCAGGCTGCCAGAGGCACCCCCATCCATCTCCATAGAGCGCTTGCAAAAGAGACTCAGTCTCACAGCCACCACCCACTCCCCGAACCCTTTCCCGGGTCATCCAGAGAAGAAGCTCCCAAACTTTCTCAGGAAAAGAATACCCAGGCACTGAGCCAAGGGGCCGCATTCGGGAGGCCAGGGGCCAGGTGTCTGCATACATTTCCAGCCTGCAGGTAGTCCAGGAAGCACAGAGCTAGAGAACTGAGGGGTAGGTCTTCAGGGACCCAGCCCCCACTGCCCACCTGGGCCCCTGCAATTGTACAGCAGGTACCATCCTGCCCAGGCCGGTCCCGCAGCTCCCCAGCCGTGCAGCCTTGGGCATTCCGCTCCCTTCCTCTCCCATGAAAGTACCTGCCCCGCCTGCCTCCAGGGAAGAGAGAAGATGACCATGAAGATATGAGCCTCACGAGGCCCTGAAAAATTACCCCCAAGTCGCCAGGCCTCGGCTTGGGGGCCCAAGGCTGGAAATCAGAAATGGCTGCAGGGGCGTCTGCCTGTGGTGCAGAGGGCTGAGGATCCAGCATTGCCACTGCAGGGGCCTGGGTTGCTGCCGTGGTGCGGGTTCGATCTCTGGCCCGTGAACTTCCACGTGCTGTAGATACAGCCAGGAGAGAAAGCAAGCAAGCAAGGAAGGAAGGAAGGAAGGGCTGTAGGATGGGATGAGAGTGAGAGCAACTGTGGCAGAGATGGAAGAGGAGGGCGGTGTGCTCAGGCCCGAACCCACCATGAACTTAAAGCAGAGACGGCCAGCACAGGGGCATCTTCAAGATCAACACAAGCAACCTCTCCACTTTACAGGTGAGAAAACTCGGCCCAGAGAGGTGAAGCACTAGCCCCTAGTCACGCAGTAAAGGAATGGCAGGGCTGGGTTAGCGCCCTCAGTTCAGCATCCCTACCCAGGCCTTTTCCCGCTGCATCCCCAGGCCTGTGCACAGGTGGCAAATAGGCCCCACCCCATCAGCTCCTTCCTTCCTCCTTCCTTTCCCCCAACGCCACCGGGCTGGGACGGGACAGAGGGCAGGGCAGAGCCGAGGCTTGGCTACGGGCACCGTGCCTTCAGCTGCCCTTGGTCTCCGTTCTGATTGACGTGCCAGGGACAGCGGCCTGCTCTCTGCCCTCCTTGCCCGGAACGAGTCTTCCTCCGAGGTCCAAGGAGGCCTGGGGCAGAAAGAACGCCCCCGCCCCCTCCATCCTGCCCTGCCCCATGCTAAGCAAGCACCCGCCTGGGCAGCTGGAGGTATGGGCGCCCCGGGCAGGGCCAACCAGCCAGGGCAGGTCCTGGCCCAGGACCATCCTGCCATCCCAGCGCTTGAGCCCCATGGTGGCCTTTATGAGGCAGAGGGGTGTGGTGTGAGGGATTAGGGGTGGAGCCCAGGGCACCTGTACCTGAGAAGTAGCCCCGCCCCGAGTGCCTCCGCCAGCCACGGAAGGCAGCAGCTTCTGCCCAGGCTGAGGCCCTCGTTCGGCCCTTACAAAACACACAGGAGCCCCATCTAGCCCAGTCCGTGCTTCCTGCCGGGCTTGTCTGGGCCCAGGGGAGGGAGGCCCCTTTGGGACACATGACCTCCCCCAGCCCCCTGGGGTTTTCTCTTGTGGGGAGCTCAGACCCTTGCATCAGGAGCCAGACAGATATGACAATTCGCACCTCTTCTGGGACCTTGAACAAGCTATGTCACCTCTGGGCCTAGTTTCTTCACTCCAAGCTAGAAATAATAATTCTCACTTCATAGGATTGACCCAGGACTTAGCACATAGCTATGCAATCACTATTTGAATGAATGAATGAATGAATGAATGAATGGATGGATGAATGAATGGATGAATGAACGAAAAGGTGACTAGGTTGATAAGGGGTCTAGAAACTCATCCTTAGCAACCTTATTTCCTCAACATCTTCCCTTGCTGGATCCAAGCAAAACGAAGTTTTTCCCCATTTCCAGCTCTATCCATAAATGTCCCCCATTTGTTCTCGGGGTCGTGACTCCCTCTCAGTCCGGCAGTTGCCTCCTAACAGCCCCTGTGCCCAGACAGTCTCCCTAGTGGTGAGTGGCTTAGAAGTATCACAAGACCGGGTTCTGGCTAACGAAATGGGGGGGGTCTTCTGGGAGGCTGAAGGGTGGGGGTTCCTGGATCCTAAGAGAAAGATACCAGAGGAAATGGCCCCTTTCTGTCTCTGGATATTGTCATGTCCACTGATGATGCTGGAACTCACGCAGCCTTCTTGTGGCCATAAGGCAAACAGGCCAGGGGACAGAGCTAATGATGGAGACCATAGAGCAGAGAGTTCCTGAACCACTACACCACACCAACTGCCCACCTGCTTCTGGACTTCCTTCCATGTAAGATGACAAAGGTCATCATTCATTAAAGCAATGTGAGTTGGGGTTTTGTTACTGGCTGCTAAATGTATCTGGCCCGATCTTCCCCCCAGCCCTGCGTGCACCACTCCCCAACGTTAGTGAGCAGGACCCCCACCCATGAGCCCAGGCCTGGACTTAGTTCTAAAGACACTGAGATGAGCCCTGGGGAAGCCCAGAGCTACGAAGCGAGGGTTTGGCAGGTACTTAGAAGGTTCCAAGCTTGTGAGCAGAGGCTGGAGGGTGACTGAGAAGGGACAGACTAACTGTCCTGGGCAGGCAGAGAAGGGTTCTGGGAAGTGCATTTTGACGGGTGCCTAGGAGATTTAAGGACAGATGAGAAGAATGTGTTCCAGGCGGAGTTGAGAGGGTCAAGGCGGGGTACAACTTTCGTAAAGAATCAGCTGGTGAGGCTCAAGTTAGGCCCACTGGGGAGTGGTGAGCAGAGGCTGGAGAGATGGAAGGAGGCCAGGCATGGGGCTGGGTGTCTCACTCAGGAGTCTGTGCATGCTGGGGAGCCAATGAAAGTTTTGTGCAACACGTACATTTTGGATTAGAAAAGCCTGGCTTTGCAGGAGAGAAGTGACGGGGATCTCACCTGGGTGGGCATAGAGGGGAAGAATAGAGGAACTGGTCAGAGAGGCATTGCGGAGGCCCAGTCCTGGCTTTGGTGACTGAGGGAAAGCGTGAGCATGAAGAAAGAGGGGACTGTAATGGCCAGATTCCTGGTATTTGAGGGAGCAGGGGACAGTGACAGCTAGTCTCCATGATGGCCCTCAGTGACCCCGGGTCCATCAGTACTGGCCTACACGACCACTAGGACAGGCAGGAAGGATGACATGTGACTCCCAAAGCTAGGTGGTCAAAGACATCGTAACTTCTGCCTCACTCTCTCCTCCATCCCCAGCCCTAGGGGAATGCCAGCTGGTACACTGTGGGTACAGCTTCATGGAGAGACCCATGTGCCACAGAATGGGCCCTTCTGCCTTCAGCCAGCAGAGCACAGGGCTCTCCCACCAGCAGCCACGTGAGTGGGCAATGATGGAAACGTCTTCCGGCCCTAGTCCAGCCTTCAGATGACACTTTGACTGTAAGCTCAGGAGAGGCCCTGAGCAGAACCACCCTGCAAAACTACTCCCAAATTTCTGACCCACAAAAACTGCGGGATAATAAAAATTTATTATTTTAAGCTGCTCAGTCTGGGACTAATTTGTTATGCAGCAATAGATAATATTGGGATCTAGGCCACCAAGCTCTTATTTTCCTACCCGTCCTTCCTAGAGTGAGAGAAGATTATTACTATCATCAGTAGGTTGAACACTCCCCAGCTACTAGGCCCATGCCTTCATCCACCTCTCTAAGCATCCAGAGTATTTTTACATGAGCAAATCTTTCCTTGTTGCTACCAACCCTGGGAGGTGGTTATAATCCTCGTTTTACAGAGAGGGAGACTGAGGCTCAGAGAATCGGAGTGACTTGCAAAAGATTTTACAGTGTCTCGGTGGCAGGGCCTGGACCAGAGCAGGTTTGTTCCCAGGCTCCGACTGGATCCACAGCCAACCTGAGGTAAGACAAAGAATGTTGCCTACCGTCTAGTTCTGCAAGGATCGAGTTCTTAGCCACGGCAGTCGCTGACCAGCAGGACACCCTGAAAGGACTTCAAGGCAGAAAAACAGATAAGGCACTCTGGGCTTTGAAAAGACAGGCCCCTTAGATAGATATATCTCAGAAAGAATTTTAATGGACCCGGATTCTTGCACCTCCCCCTATACAGAAAAGGCACTAAAATCATTAGCTGTGAGATTCGTTCCTTGTGACTAAAAGTACCTTTTACCCAGGGGTACACTTGATGGCCTGGATCCTGCAGCCCAAATCATAGACAACACACACACTGGCCTCTCCTCCTACCATGTTGGGGCATTCCTTTCAGAGCTCCTGGGAGTCTGGTTCCCAGGCTATAGTCCTCAGCAAGGTCTTGGGATAAAAACTGAAACTTACAGTTCTTAGGTTGTGCATCTTTCTTTGGGTCAACACTGATTACGCAGTGGGCCCTCAGCACAGTCCGGGGCCCGCCTGGCCAGGTGCAAAGCCGGAAAGCTCAGCCACAGGAGCCTGTGCCGAGGGGGCTGCTTTCCCGGAGGGTGGCTCTATTAGCAGTGGCCCTGGCATGACCTTGGAAGGCCAGCCTGGGTCAGATAGCACCCTCTGTACGATTAGGTGGTGGTTAAGGCCCCACCACCTATGCCCACCGAAAAACCCCTGAACACAAGTGAGGGCACTTTGTGGAAAATAGCCCTAAGCAGATTTAGCAAATAAAAATACAGGATGATGTTAAATGCGAATTTCAGATAAACAATAAATGATTGTTAATGTATCACTAATATTGCATGGGACTCACATAAACTGAAAAATTATTCATTATTTATCTGAAATTCAGTTTAACTGGGTATCCTGTATTTTACCTGGCAACACTAGTACAAAGCCTCTGAAATCACTGCTATTTCCATCTCCACCTGGGGGTGGCCTTAGTCTTCAGAAATCTTCTCTTCGGTTAATGGATCCTTACTGGGTTCTGACTCACTGCCAACACCCTACTAAATTTGAAGGCCCTGAAGACAAATATGGAATGATCCCTGCACTCAGGTAGGGGAAGGAGACATGCAATGAATTAAATTATAAAGTGCTAGGTATCAGGGAGGTACTCAGCTGCCAGCGACAGAAAACCCAATCAACAATGGCTTAAATGAAGAAGACTTTGTTTTGCACACAAAACAAGAAGTCCAAAGTATGTCTGCTGCTGGCTTTGGCTCAGCAATTCAATAGCATCAGAGCCAAGATTTCTGTAATTTCCTTGGCTTGTCCCTCATAGTCTCAAGGTGGCTGCCACAGCTCCAGCCATCCTATCTGTGTTCAATATGGAATAAAGAGTGGAAGGCAAAGGTTTTCCAGTACTGCCTTCTGCAATAGATTTATGTTCATGTCTTATTGGACAGAAGTGGGTTGTCTGGCCACCTCTAACTGCAAGGAAGGCTGGAAAAGTGGACCATAGGATTATCGTGATTGGAATAGACCGATCCCAATGTATTGCTGGGGCTGGAAACACTGCTACTCCAAATAAATCAAAGTTCTTTCAGGAAGGAAGAAGTGGGGAGTAGGCACTGGGCAGGCAAAATGGTCTGCCGCGTGCTCCAATAGAGGTTTGTACGAAGTGTGATAGTGACACTCTACCTGAGTGTCATGCTCTACCTGAGGAGTGGTGGTCAGGGAAGGCTTCATGGAGGAGGTGGCTTTTGAGACAAGGCTTGTGTGATCATTGGGCATATGCCAGGAGAAGGGGCAAGGGAATTCTGGGCTGGGAGGACAGTGCACACAACTGCATGGCAGGCACAGTGCTGCGGCCACGGGGTGCATGGACATACCTGGGAGGCCATCCTGAAGGGCCTTGATGGCTGTGCTAAGAGGTTTGTGATTTACCCTGGGGACATTTTTCTCTCCTCTTATTCGATGTCTCTGCAACATATGACCCTCTGGCGCTCTCTTTCTTGGCTCCTGCTCAGGGTCCTTGGTGAACCATGGTTCCCCAAGAGGCCAGCCAGGGGCCTCTGTCGAAACTCCCATGGATCCATATTCTGTTCCTCACTTGTCATAGTTGGTAATTAGATATTCATTCGTGTGCCTGTTTCATTCCTGGCTTTCTCCCCACCAGCCGCCAGCCGGTAAGCTGATCCTGCACACCCCTGCCTGGCACATAGCAGACCCTTCATAAACATCTGCTGGATGAGCCCATGAACAAAGGGCGACGTGTGGGATGGGGGTGGAGGTGGGGGTGGGGTGGGGGGAGGGGCGGCATCGAAGTGGTGTGAGCTGGGAAGAGCTGTGGTTTGTTTCCTTCTGTTCCAGTCACTGTTGGCCACTGGTCAGAGGGGACAGGCATGGGGGGTGAGGTACAGACAGGCTGGGGAGGGGAGAGCAGACAGCATGCTGTTCAGGTCTTTGGTTCTGCCCCTGAGGACCTCAGACTAGTACAGTTGGGCCCCCAGTAAAGCAAAAAGGGATCTGATTCTCACCTGGGGCCTCTCATCTCCGGGTTTCCTCCTTGCAGGAAGAGATGATAACACACCGCTGTCCTGTCCCCGGCCAGCTGGGGGCAAAGGTGACAGGGACAGCATTGTTTTCGAGTGGGCTCTCTTCCTGTATACACAGCCCTCTAGCTGCACCGGTTGGTCCAGGGTAGGCCACTCTCTGGCCATTGGAAGGGACATCCTCCGAGACCCTGCAATCCCAGGAAAGCCTTGAACAAGGGACCAGGGACCGGAGAACAGTGGCATCTTGCAGCTGCGTTTGCTGCAGGGCGGTGATCCCAGCCCTTGGAGGGGCAAGGTGGGCTGACACCACTGCCCCTGTCACCTGCCACCCTCCCGGAGCCCTGAGGGAGGTACAGCCCACAAAAGGACAAGACTAGGGTGCAGGAGGAGGAAGGAAAGGAGAGGGACCGGCTCCGGGTGTGGCTCGCACAGTGGAGAATAGACAGGAGCTGAGCGTTCGGGAGAAGTCCCTGTTATATGGACGAGGCCCAGGCAGATTGCGACCTGCCCCACTCTGTCCCCATTCTCAGATTTAATGGTCTTCAGGACACTACAGCGCGTCAAATTCAGCCCTCTCCAGCACCCCTCGTCTGCTCACCTCGGTGAAGGGGCACACCGTCTCCCCAGGCAGCCTGCCCAGCCTTAGGTGCCCCTATGCCACGGTACAAGCCATACAGCTCCTAGAGCACCTCTGCGATGGCAGGACGACCTTCCTTTTGCATCTGAGAGACCTAAACTGGGAGGTCAAGGTCACATAGTAAAAACAGGCCTCCTGATCTAAGTCAGTGCCCCCACCCCCACAGGGGAGCAGGCAGCAACCCCGTGTCCCTCAGTCCTCAGTGCTCAGCCCCACCTAGTCAGGCCCCTCCTCTCCCAGCGGAAGACACACATACACACACACCCAGCACCAAGGTCTGTCTGCAGGAGGTGCTTCAGCCACCCACTACCCTGGCTCGCCTTTCTGGTTCTCCCTGTCCTGTACTGGAAGCTGGCTCCTTGCTTTCCACAGCCTCGGAAGGAACCTTCTGGACTCTGACTTTCCCTTTTGTCTGTCTGGGGCCCTGTCTGGCCCCGTCCACTCTAAGGTAGGGCACGGCCCAGCCCTCACTGAAAAGGAGGGGTGAGGCCAGGAAGGGCCAGTGAACCCCCAAGGGGGGCTCGGCAGCTAGGCACCAATCAGGCCAGCCCTGCCTGTGGGTCCGGGAATTGCATCCCCAGCTGATTACAACACTCCCTGCACCTCCCATGTTGCAGCGCCGCGGACCTTGGATGTACCTGGCGGGCTGCCATAGCGGTTAGAACCCGGAGCTTTGGTCAAGCGGGAAAACAAAGAACCTGGAGGGGGTACTGAGGAGGGACCAGGCCTCAGTGGTGGCCACAAGTGTTACAGGCTCCCCTCAACCCCGCAGGGGACAGATAGCTGGAGTCCTCATTCATCGCCACAGACACCTGCAGGGTCATCCACTGCCCAGGCCAGAGGCCAGCAGCCCTGGGGAGCTGTTCTCTAGAGGGGTAACCTCCGCCCCCCATCCCACCCACGCCCAGCATTCAGGACGGCCATGGGTGGGTGGGGTGAGGAGTGGGGAGCTGGGGGCAGGGATTTCAAAGTGACACCCAGGAGTTAAACGGTAGCTTTATATATCTTGGGAAGGGGGCTCAGTGAGAGGTAGGAGGCTGCTGAGGGGACACGGGACGGGAGCTCTCTGAGAGGGTGGGCAGGAAGGTTCTGTGACAGGAGGGGGACAGCTGGCTTCATGCAGGGGAGAGGCTCGTGGAGGAACGCAGCCCCCCACCCCCCACCCCCCCACAGGAACTCACACGCATATGCTCACACGCTCACATGCACGAACACACAAGCAATCCTCAGCGAGAGTCCCATCCCGGTCATTCAGCCTCGGCTGGCAGGCGTTTGCAAGCCCCATCGCGGGCTGTGAGCGGCCTGGACAGAGGGAGGAGCAGAGCAGGATCAGCGGGCTGAAGACCTGTCTTTACTGGCCAAGCTGCTACCTCCCCGGAGCCTCAATATGCTCCTCCACAAAATGAGAGTAAGAGTCCCCACCTCCCAGGGTGGGGGGCCAGGCTCAGGGACCCTGCAGGGTGACGGGGAGAACGAAGCCCTCGCGCTGACCTAGCTCAGCCTTTCAGGACAGGTGGAGGGGGATGGGCCTGGTTCCCAAAGGCTGGACTGGGCTGGGACTCTTACCTAATGCCACCTGGAACCTCCCAGGGCGAGCCGGAACCTGACCCGGCCAGGCCTTGGTTCTCAGGTAAAGCAATCCTCTCCCAGGTGCAGAGGCCACCAGAAGGGCCTGGCACCCTCGGGAAGGGAGGGGTCCGGGCCTGCAGGAAGGCCTGGGCCTCTGTTATCAGGACCTGGGACTGCAGCACGAAGCCTTAAGGTTAGACTCCTGGCAGAGTTCCACCCCAAACATCCCAGAGGCTTGGCTGGACACGAAGAGGGACCGAGCCCCACTGGCTGGAGAGGTCTGGGTGGAGGCTGACACAGGGCAGGACAGGGCCTGGCCAGCTCCGGCTCAGGGGAGCAAGCCTCTGGGGTGGGGGGGGGGAGATGCCGGTGTGTGGGGTTTGCCTCCGCTTCCTGCGCAGCCTCGGGGGCGAGGCTTCTTTCAAGACCAGAGGGGCGCCAAAAACCTTTCCAGCGCAGCCACTGGTGCCCCTCGGCCCAGTCTGCCAGGGGAAGGCCCTTTTCTGCTGGAGAAATTTCCCACAGGCAGGGTCGCCCACGTTGAGCAAACTGACCCACGGTGAGCATGCGCGCAGCAACGCATCTGCCCTCCGCGTCGCAATGGCCGACTCGCACCCGCGCTCCGGTCCTCCTCCGCCCTTGGCGGTTCCTCTGGGGAAGGGGCGGGGATGCTCTCAGCGGCACCTAGCGCCCTCTCCCCTTGCTCCTGGGGAGGCTCTGGTCTCTCTGGTCCCTCTCACGTCTCAGATAAGGGGAAGGGACACCAGATTAGCGGGATGTGACACGTGAAGTTCAGGCCAGCTGATTTCTCTCACCGTTGCACTTGGGCTCAGGGCCGGCCCAGCGCTCATGGCCAAAGTGGCGGGCAGAGCGTGCCTCCCAGGCAGGGCGCTCAGGAAGGGAGGGCTGAGAAAGCCCCCTTGACGGCAGAGAGGGGGAGAACTCGGGGCGGGCGGGACCTGCGGCCTGGGACAGCTGGGCCGCGCGTGCGGGAGTTGGATCTGCCCCGCTTCACCTGTGACGGCAGGTAACCTTTGGGTGCACCTGGAGCCCTGAGAGTTAACAGAAGAGGGGCCACACTTGGGAGTGGAGGACCACAAAGAACGAACAAGGAGGCTCAAGGGTTTTACATTTCTTCTCTGCCAACCACAGGAATGCCCCTGACGGCACGGGGGAAGGGCCGGCCCGTCACATCTCAGGGCGCCGGTAGCCCCTTCCCCTCGGGCAGAGAGCTCGTGCACGCGGAAGGTCAGCTCTACATGTCCTCAAGCGTCCTCCTCCAGCCCTGGGTACATGATGACGGGGAGGGGGCAGCCCCAGGGGAGAGGGCAGCCCCAGGGGAGAGGCCCAGCTTCAGCCAGGTGAATTTTTGCGGCTTCCTTCAGACCCCTGCACAGGGGAAGCGCACAGTGGTCCCCGCCGCCCCCCAGCATCCAGTCTGAACTCCTTCCCACTCCAGCCCGTGGCCTATCCACGTGCATTTTTCCCCGCGGGCCTCACGGACCCCTCCACACCACAGGTTCTGGGCTAGCCAGGCACCCTGGGACAGGCTGGCCTCTCCTCCTGGATCGCCCTTCATGTTCCTTTCTGGAGGGGCCCGCTCAGCCCTCCAGGCCAGGTTCGGGGATCACTTCCTCCGGGACAACTTCCCTGGGTCCTGCAGGCTGGCTGCCCCCGGTCTGCACTCTGCGGGGTGATGTCTCGCCCAGAGCTGGGATTACTCAAGTTTCCACCTCCCTCGCTAGACCACAACGGCGCAGACTGTGGTCAACTTTGTGCTCCCGGCCCTGGGATGGGGCCCAGGATAGAGCAGGTGCGCCGTAACCCTTTGATAAGGGAATGAATGAATGAATGGGTAAATGAATGAGTGAGTGAGTGTGGCCAATGCAAGGGTTTAGGCTCCCGGGACCTAAGGCCTTGACTGGGAGTGGTTACCTGGGCTTAGCGCACAAAGCTATGAGCATGAGTGTGGCCTCCTAAACCCAGGCTGTCCACAGGCAGATTCCCAGGGCGACATGCCTTGACTGAGCACCTATGTGTGCATCACCCCAGGCCATTCTCCCCCATGCTTGGTGTTTCCCACCTGGGCCTCTGCTCTGACCCTCTGTCCACCTGGAACGTTCCTTGCCCTGATGTCACGGCTGCTCCCTGGTTCCATCACGTCTCAGCAGAAAAGTTGCCTCCTCAGGGAGGCCCTCCTTGATCTAAGGTTACCCCTCTCTATGCTTTGTTGTCCTGTCTTAATGCTTTGCATCACGCTTCTCACAAGTGTCTATTTTTCTTTGGTCTGTCTGCTAATTGTCTTTCTCTCCCTCCCTGCCCCTGACACACAGATTATTAAGCTCCTCGAAGGGAGGCATTTAGTTACCTTGCTCTCTGCGGCCCCTTCACACCAGGAGTAGTGCCTGGCACATAGTAGGTGCTCAGTAGATGCTCAGTGAATGAGTGAATGCAGACTTTGGGGATGAGGGTCCAGGCCGGACTGCCCCTGTCTTCATGGAGTTGGAGGTGCAGTAGGCAGACACCTGCTAGGAGAAGGCCACCTGAATTGGTGCAATTTGCCCCCACTGATAAAGTCCCTTCCCCACCCCTAGAATCTGTGTCCACATCACATCAGGTGCCTCCGTCCTCCGTCCTTTAATGCTAACAACCTCCCTGAAGGTACGGGAGGGCTGTTTCCACACAGCAGGTGAGGGAAGGAAGCTCAGGTGAGGCTGTGTGCCCTGCCCCAGGTCAAATGCTAGAAGGAGCCAGGGTTTTATCCCCTCCCACTTTATCACAGACATAATCTCCCTCGGTGGAGTGGGCAATTCTCCTGGAGCGCAGGGAAGTCAGGTGACTTGGCCCAAGGCCTTGTAACCAGGAGAGGCCGCGAGCCTCCAGGTCCCCCCTCCCTGCCTTCTGAGCTGAGCTCCTCCCTGGGGCTCAGTTTGGGTGGGGTGGGGACTGAAGTCTGGACTCTCCAGAATCTGGGTTCCAGCACCATCTCTTTCCAAGGCCTCGGGCCATCTCTGCCTCGGGACCTCGTGACAGCTTTGAAGGCAAAATCACGCTGCCCTAAATGGCACATCCAGCTGTAGCCCTGCCTGCAGACCACCTCCCTGTTCCTACCTCCAGCAGGACTGTCACCTGAGACCAAATGTCATATTTCCTCTACTTCCCTTCCCCCACTCCCTCCCACTGGAGAACAGAATGCCTTGGAACCCACCAAGTTGCTGGTGGGGAGAGGGCGAGTGGTGGGTGTGGGGGAGGCGGCTGCGGGGAGCGCCCTGTGATGGTGACGTGCTGAATGTAGCCACTGGGAGAGACGACCTTACCTGTATTACGTCCCTGGGAACCCCAAACCGGGTGACTTCAAATAGCAGACATTTATTCTCTCACGGTCCTGGAGGCCACAAGTCCAAAGTCAAGGTGTCAAGGGGGCCGTGCCGCCCCTAACGCTCTAGAAAAGAACCGTTCCTACCCTTCTCCCAGCTTCTGGTGGCTTCTGGTGATCCTTGGCCCCTTGGCTGGTAGACGCACCGACCCAGCCTCTGCCTCCGTTTTCACTTGGCTGTCTTCACCCTGTGGGTCTCTGCGTCCCCACGTCCTCACATGACCTTTTTATCAGGGCACCAGCTATTGGGTTAGGACCCAGCTGAATCCAGTATGGCTTCATCTTGACCAACTGCATCTGCAAAGACCCTGTTTCCGAACAATGGCCCATTCACAGGGGCCAGAGTTAGGTCTTCCTCATATTTTGGCAGGGGCACAGTTCGACACCTGACGCTAACTAAAGGGCGCAGGATGGCATGGAAGGCCCCGGAGATGCCTGAAGCTGGGCGGGGGCTGCAAGTGCAGGCTCCTGGGGAGGGGCAATAGCTCTGGGAGCTGTGCTTCCGGGTGCAGTGCAGGTGGGGGTGGGGTAGGGGATGGTGTGGGGGCAGGGGTATGAGGGTGGGTTAGGGGGATGGGGTGAGGTTGGGTACTGGGTCCGGGTGGGGATGGGGGACGCTGCTGTGGCCTCCCGTGTGGATGCTACGTGGGGCCGTCCTGTTGCCGGCTTTCCTCACCCGGACCTGCTTCTTCCTGGGTGGTCCTGGGCTCTGCCCGGGGGCGGGGGGTGTCCCTGTCCATGGGGGACAGCATTCCTCTTGTGCCCTAAAAGCCTCCCCTGAAGTCTTCCTTCAGCAGGGAGGGGGCCCACTGGTCCCCGCGAGGGGAGCTGGGAGTGGCGACGGGATTTCGGAAGCGTGGATGTCTGACCCTTCCAGCCCTGGCGGGGCGGCGCGGGGAGCCCAGATTGCAGATCGGCCTGGGCAGGGGTCCCTCGGGTCCTGCCTTCAGGGCCTGACCCCTCTGAAGGGAGGAGGGCGCTCACCTGCTCTCACCAAGCTTCCGGTCTCTCCCCAGAGCTCCCAGCCATCATCCAGGAAGGGCGTGACCACGCCCGACCCCGGGGAGGACCCCGACCAATCCAGGGCCCCGGGAGTCGGCGCAGCCCCGAGGGCTCGGCAGGACCCCGTGAGTCCCCGCCGGGTCGGGCTTGTGCCCCCCACCCGCCAGACCACTCCTCCACCCACCTAGACAGTGAGGCTTAGGAGACCTGGGTTCTGTGCTGGCCATAGCCAAGGAGCCACGGAAGCACCGTGTGCCCTTAGCCAAAGAACTTCCCCTCTCTGGGCCTCACGTTCCCAAGTGAGCGTTGGACTCAGGATCCTTCCCAGCGTCCCCTCAGTGTTGGGGGCGCCTAACTCGCAGGAATGGCTTTGATGGCGGAATTCCGGGCAGTGTCTGATGAATTCTGGGCACTTCCGGAATCTTCCTGCCGGCTGTCCATCATATAGCACGGTGCCGCGGCACGGGATGTCTGGGGGAGAGCAGGGGGTGGTGGGAGGTTGGGGAGGTAGGCTAGGGTCATGCTGGGCAAGTTCTGGGGGCAGCTGGGTGGTTCCCACCCAAGTCTTTGCTCTGTGGAGTGTCGTGTGTGCACGCAGGTACGTAGAGCCGGCACTGGGGCACAGATCAGCTGATGCATGACTTCCGTATGTGTACAGGTGTGAATGTGTGTGCGTGTGTGACGGAACCACATCTGTGTGCATTTTTGTGGGCAAGTACCTACCTATCTGAACTTGATGTTTTCAGGGGCCCAGATTTGTGAGTTCAAAACGTTGCGTCTGTGTTTCCATGTGCCTGTGCTGCCGGTGTGTGTGTTGGCTCCTTCATGAACCACAAGTGCATTGAAGGCTTGGCTCATCGTTTCCCATCTTTACACAGGCCTGGAACTCGTTGCTCACAGAGTGTGCGTTAGATGAAGGAATGAAGGAGCAGGCGCATGAAGGGGGAAGGCCTTGTGGGGGGGAGTCTCCATGCCTCTCTAGGTCCTTAGCTTTTGTCACAGCTGTCCCCAAGCCTGATGCTCTCCTAGGAGGGTTCCTCAGAGGACAGGAGTGAGCCCTTTTCCTCTGGTAACCCCAGGGCCTGTCCCAGGGAAGGTTCTAGTGGCAGCCAAGGGGCTGCTTCTCTGTTGCCCCCTGCTGACAGAGAGGGGAAACTGGACAAAGTCTGGAAACTTCTCTGGCTATAGGGTATCGGCTGGCCTGGGGATAGGAAAGAGGTTTCTGGTGTGCTGGGAATAGTGGTCTTCCTTGAGCTAAAGGTGCTGTATTCTTCGTCCACCTTTTTAGGGCCACACCCACGGCATATGGAGGTTCCCAGGCTAGGGGTCGAATCAGAGCTGTAGCCGCCAGCCAACGCCACAGCCACAGCAACACCAGACCTGAGCCACGTCTGTGACCTACACCACAGCTCACAGCAACACAGGATCCTTAACCCACTGAGTGAGGCCAGGGATCGAACCCCCGTCCTCATGGATACTTCGGAGGCCTCTCAGCCACCACGGAAACTCCTCTTCATTCTCTCCCAGTAACGTTCTCCTCGTTCCCTCCCTCCAAAGCCACCCCCTGCCATGGAAGGGTCTGTGCTCAGTACCTGACCGACCCCCAGTTCTCCAGCCTGGTCTGAGGTTCTAGCCTGAGCGCCTGACTAGCGCTGCTGAATTACAATTCTTTAATCGTCCTCTCTCCCTACCCTCAGACTGAGCTCCCCCCAGTTCATGCCTTTGTTCAACAAATCTTTATTGTCAGCCCCGTGCTGGGGGCGCTCTGCCCTCAAAGAGCTCCCCCTACACTCAGCGTTTGCGGAAGGGGCCGCACTGGTGGATGATTCAAGAGGCCAGTGGGGCAGGGGCCCGGGGTCCCCTCCAGGTCCTCTCAAATGCACGAGGGAGAAATGGCCCCTGGGACCTGGCTCCAGGCTGCCTGCTGCACGCTGCGATCCAAGGAGAGTCCAGGGGTACAAGGAACCAGTCTCGGGGCAGCAGTGCTGGCAGTGGCCTGAGGAGGGGCTGCTGCTGGCTACTCTGCCAGACCTGGCCTGTCTCCCCGGAACCTGTTGGTGAAGCCAGGGGTGGAGAAGGCGGCTCTACAGAGTGACCTCTGCGGACCCTCACCACCCTGCTACCCCGGACGTGAGGGCGCTCAACCTGACCGCCCCCAAGGCCCACGGCCTCCGCAGCTCCAGCCAGACTCTAGGGAGGCAACCATGCCACACCGGGAGTGGTGGCCACCTCACCTGCTCCCGGGTACAGGCCTGGGACTGGAGAGGAGGGAACAGGTCTAAGGGACACGCTGCAGCCTGCACTCACTGAGTGACACCAGGGAACGGTGCCAGGTGTGGATGGAGACGGAGGCCCCAGGCCCGGCCCTGCCAGACGTGCTCCGTGACTGCAGACAGGTCCCAGCTGCAGCCTGGGCCCCCGACTCCTCAGCTGGTGAATCCTATTCACAGTCCCGCTTGGGGGTCACCCCCGCTTACCGTCCCCAGTGCAGGTCACCTGGGTATGCATGTGCCCGTCACCGCCCTGGCCACCGCTGCGGTTTGTGGGTGCATCCTACCACCTCTCACACTCGGGGCCTGTCAAAAGGCCAGGCCCAAGGTCATCTGGCTCCAGGAATAAACGAAGGCCACGTGCCACACTACCTGTGTCACCGCTGCATGACGCCGTGTCTTCTCAGCATGAGCCCACCTCGAGGAGCTCCAGCCCGATGGCTGGTCAAAACCGCGGGCTCCTTGGCCTGGTCAGGAGCCTGTTGACTTGGTCACATCCCTGCCCCTGTCCTGCATCGGGGGTGCTGACCACTGAAAGAACATTTCCTGGACCCACCTGCCAAAGGGTACCTGACTAACTTGCCTCCTGGGAGAGTCTAATGGTAGATCTGGGGACAGGCAGAGAAGCTGGGCTCTGGTCCCTGCTTCTCGCTTCAGATGCCAGCACTGCCAGTGCCCGGGTCCTCCCTGGACTGTCCAGCCTGGAGCTCCGGAAACACCGCAGTGGCTTCCTGCTGTTGCCACACCTTCCCGTTTGTGCTTTCAGCCCTCTGGGATCTTTGCAAGTCACGCCCCAGGGTCAGATCCCGACCGGCAGTCGTCTGCTGCCTTGAGCTGGGTTGCTTCTCTTCGCCATCGCATGGCGCCTCATCGCTGCCACCCTTTGTCCTGTATTCCGCCCCCTCCGGCCAGACCGCAAAGAGACCACACACACAGGGCAGGCTGGAGGCTGCGTCTTTATACAAAGGTTATCAACACTGCTGCTGGGCGCAGGCCCGTCTCACCACTTCCGCGGGGCAGGAGTCTGGGTGGGGGTGGGGGGTCACCGCCGGGCGGGAACACGGCACAGGCCTGGGGACTCCCGAAGGGCGCACAGACACACGGACACGGAACACCCAAGAGCACTAGGTACACGGATGGGAGGGAGGTGGGTCAGCCCAATCGGCTGCCAACGGCACACGCCCCGCCTGTGCCACCACAGGGCCACGCGACCTCGTGTCCTCACAGGGTGCGTCGCTTTCCGCATCTGTAAACTGGGGCGACGAGCTGCACTTCACAGAGCTGTCATGAGGATGAGTGAGACTGAAACGGGGACACGTATCGAAGCGCTCCACACAGGGCCCGGCACACAGAGGTGTTCGACAAATAACTTTTTGGCAAGGAAATCGGAGCTCAGAGAGGGCCTTCTTCAGAAGGCTGGGGCGGGGCTCGCTTCCCCGGGAACTCCGGCTCAGGGGATCAGGACCCTCGAGCACTCCTTGGAGCCTGCGGCCGCGGGAGTGGCCAGGGCCCCGGAATACACCGTGCCGGGGCAGTTGAGGGGGGCGGGGGGCCGAACCCCCAGGGAGGCGCCCGCGGAAGACGGGTAGATACCGGAGGAGCTGGGGGTTGTGCCAAAATGGTTCTGCACGTAGCACAGGCCCGAGGCAGGCTGGTATGGAGGCAGGCTGGGCATGTGCCCGGGAGCGCAGGCTGGCCAGGACATGAGCTTCTGGCCGCTGGCATGCTGCATCTGGGCGACAGGGTGGTTTGGGGGCAGGTGAGGGTGGCCACTCTGGGTGGGGTAGGAGCCGGGCACAGGGTTCAGCCTGGAAAGGAGAAAGAGAAGCTAGTCATGCTGGGGCACCCAGCACCCCAGCCGTCCCTCCACGGGCGAACAGCACGGCACCGCTGCACTGCCTTCTCTTATAGTAAACTTTGGCTGTTTCCTGGAATTAGCTGTAAAAGTGACAAGCGGGGAGAAAGGATAACCTCACCTGCATGGAAGACACGTGGAGTTCCCATCGTGGCTCAGCAGGAATGAAACCAACTAGTATCCGAGAGGACGTGGGTTCGATCCCTGGCCTTGCTAAGTGGGTTGGGGATCTGGCGTTGCCGTGAGCTGTGGTGTAGGTCACAGGTGGGGCTTGGATCTAGCATTGCTGTTGCTGTGGTGTAGGCCGGAGGCTATAGCTCTGATTTGACCCCTAGCCTGGGAAGGGGCACACTCCGTATGCCACAGGTGTGAGCCTCAAAAGAGAAAAATAAATAAATTAAAAAAAAAAACCAAAAACATGCCCAGAGTGGACAGGTTCCACTTCCAGGCCTGCACTAAGCCAGCAGGAGGAGGGGTATCGGGCCTATGCCCGAGGCCTTCTGAGGTGTAACCTACTCCCAGCAGCTTGCAAACTGGTAGAGATGGAGCCAGATCACAGCAGCTGGTGGGTCCGTGGCTGGCTCAGCAATTCGCGCCAAGGAGGACGGATCCACCTCCTGGTTGGGGCGGGGGCGGGGGGGCTCTAATGGGGCAACACAGGCTCGGGCCCAGGCCTCGTCTGCTGGGAGACATTCTGCCTGTGACTTCAGGAACAAAGGCCTGCAGCTCAAAGTCCTGGCAGGCAGGAACTGACATGACAGACAGGGCCGCGCTCTATGCTGAGGTTCAAGACCGCACCAGACACACGTGGCTGGGACCACGGAGGGAGACACATTCTGAGGGTTTTAGCCGGGGAGCTTTTCTGCCAAGTTCCGAATAAGGAGAATGTTAACACCACTGCTATCGGTGTTAGGTAACCGGACTAAACCCAGGTCTATTTCAGTCCAAACCTCAGCGTACCAATCAGCTGCTGAAGTACAGGATGGGGCACCTCAGAGGACTTCTGGGATTGTCGAAAATACAGAGGTTCTGGCCTATAAGAAGCTTGACAAGATCCTCCAAGGAGAAAAAGCTGTCCGGACGGCCAAGTCCATGGCCAACATAAACACTGTGTTGTAAAGTTGCCCGCAGCCCTCATCGGGCCACCTGAAACAGCATGTTCTCTCTTGGGCACCTACAGCAGCTCAGGATGACGAGGGATCAAACGACAGGCCACGCCAGGGACACGAAAAGAACTGAGTCACTCTGTCCCCTCTCCAGAGCCGCACGTCACAGTGAAGCAGGATCCCCGGCACAGAGAGGTGACCAAGATCCAGCGTGGAAGAACTTTCTCACCCGGGGCTGCCTCGGAGAGTGGGCCCCCGGCCACCAGGAGTCGTGACGTGGGTGGCTGAACACCGTCAGCTGTCCTGGAGAGGACTCCTTCACAGGGAGGGAGTTTGCAAATGAGGACCCTGAGGTCCTCCCTAGATTCTGTGACAACAGCAATTAAGACTCAAAAAGCTGTAGTTCCCGTCATGACTCAGCAGAAACGCACCTGACTAGCATCCATGAGGACACAGGTTCGATCCCTGGCCTCACTCAGTGGGTTAAGGATCCAGCGTTGCCATGAATTGTCGTGTAGGTCACAGATGCGGCTCGGATCTGGGGTTGCTGTGGCTGTGGTGTAGGCTGGCGGCTACAGCTCTGATTCGACCCCTCGCCTGGGAACTTCCATATGCTGTGGGTGCGACCCTAAAAAGACAAAAAAAAAAACAAAAAGAGTCCAAAAGCTCCCACACCCCTAATTCTCAATTTAAACAGCCTTCCACCTATTCAGACTCCAGGAATTACTCGCCCGAGGCAAAACGGGTCAGTGTGCATTTCTGTTTCCCCCAGTTCCCCTCCCTGCCTTTAAGAGGCAGTCCAAGGGCTGTGAGCTGCTGAAGGGCAGGCTGGCCACGGCCACCTCCTGAAAGAAACCATCGGGAGAGCTTCCAATTCAGCCCAGGCCCCGCCCCAGGCAAGCACAGCAGGGAGAGCGTGCTCCACAGAAGAGGGCCACCGGCAGAGCGCCCTGACCTCACCGTGAGTCCCTTCTGTGGGAGGGACTAGAAGGAAAGGAAACCTTCTCCGCCATGAAGTCTCAGCAGTGCCCAAACCCAGAGACGGCCACCGGAGGCTGGCAATGGGCAGCAGCAGCCGGGGGCGAGCAGGACGCGGGAGCAGGAGACCCGGGTTCCAGACTGGGCTCTTCTGATGCTGCGTTACTGGGAGAGACTCTCATGCCCTTTGGGCTCCCCTCTGAAAGGAGGGGGTGAGGCCCAGCGAGCGCTGGAGGCCTGCCCGGCGCCTTCCGTGGAGCGTTAACGCCCCGGACTGGAAAACAGTAAACCTCGCCTTCTCTCGCCTGGTGGCGAGGAGACCCTGCCTCTCAGGTTCCGGGCTGCGCCACCTCCTACTGAGCCCCCGGGCAGCCGGTGGGCTGTGCTTCTCACCAGCCTTACCCGCGGGGAGCCCAATCCCACCGGCACAGAGCGCTTGTCAGCACCGAGGGCCGTGGTGACACCACTAGATGTGGCCCCAAGTCACTCGGGATCATGCATGAGCGTTTCCAAGGCCTTCCCTCGCCCCCTTCTGCTCGTCCCCACTTCCGGATGCAGCTGGGCAGAATCTAGAATGTGCGGGAGAAATCCATGCGTAGATTCCTCCGGGCCCAGGCTACCCGCACCATCCTCCCTTGTCCCACGACACTGAACCCGTCACACCCGCTGCAGGCCTTAGTACGCGTGAGCAGTAAAGCGCAGAGTTCAGTGACTTACCTCCTGCTGTGGGCGGCCCTTCTCTCGGCCGAAGAGCCTGAGATGTACTTGAACACCGAAATCCTCCTCATCAGGCTGAAGGGGAACCTCTGGTCGAGCTTCAGGGCCACGTGCTCCGGGACGTCAAGGGAGTAGCAGTAGGTGAGGCCGTCTGAGGTCGGCGGGTTAAGGGAAACTGGGGCAGGGCTGGGCGCTGCCCGCAGGGTCCGGGTTCCCCACCTTCACTCTGCACGGGAATGAGTGCTCAGTCCCCCATAAACTCTGCCTGGAGTTCCAAGTTCGGGGAGAACCAAGAGTTAAGCTTCCATGCCCTGCAGCTCTGAGGAAGCCTGGCACAGCCACAGGAGAGGGCAGATGGGTGCTAATATTTCACCGTCTCCTGGTCAACCCATCCTGTCCCCTGAGTCGCTGCAGTCACAGTCGGAAGCCAGCATGCACCTATCTCTGTGAGGGGGCGGGGAGGAGGGGTGTGAAGCAGGAGGCTGTCCTAACACCCTCTGGGGGGACCGACATCTTCTTGCATTTTGTCCCAAATAGAAGGCAAGGTGCCTCAATGTGACCAAGTGAGCTTCCTGTGGGCCTCGGTGGCCACCCTTTCCCTGCGCTGTCACCACCTCCCAGAGATATGATGCTACTCCGGTCATCTGATCGGTGTCAGCCTGTCAGCCCATCAGGCTCAGAGAACCATCCAACCATCCACCCATGCTTTCAAATAATTATTTGCTAAACATCCAGGAGTTTCCTAGTGGCTCAGTGGATTAACGGTCTGGCATTGCACTTCTGTGGCTCAGATCACTCACTGCTGTGGCACAGGTTTGATCCCTGGCCTGGGAATTTCTGCACACCATGGGTGAAGCCAAAATATATATATAGACAATATATATACTGAATGTCTAGTGCATACCAGCTACTAAGGAATAAGTGCCAAAGAGTAAGCAATGGGTAGAATAAACAGTGATGAGCGAACATTTATCTACAGACAACCATGGGTGAGGGACCCTAACCTTGACCTTCTCAGGTCCAGCTGAGAAGTTTCTCTCTAGGGAAGTGATGTGGAGCTGAACCCTAAATCATGAGCAGCTACAGCTAGAAGTGGGTGCTGGGAGAGAAGGCTGTACGGAGACACCAAGAGAACACTGTTCCCTAAGGCAGTGTTCTTAACTGCAGTGCCTCTGGCAAGTTAATTCTTTGCTGGGTTAGACCGTTCCAGCCATGATAAGACATTTAGCTTCCCTGGCCACTGGCCACTAAATGGTAGTAGCACCTGGTCATTGTGATAACCAAATATGCCCTCCCGTATTTCTAAATTCTTTCAAGGAAGACAGTTTATTTCCAAAGACTGACTCCAGGTGGGAACCAGTGCTGTAAGGAAGTCAAAAGCTGTCGTGGCTGATGACTTCAGTTTGAGCTCAAGAATACGTTCTGCTTCTGACTCTGAATAAGTAGGAACACGAGACGAGTTCTCCCACATAAATAACTGTGAAAAAGGATATAATATTTTACACAATTGTTGTCAGACTCTGGACCACAGACACTATCAAATGATAATACTCAAGAAAAAGGAAACAAAGTGAGCCTCAGGATCAAGCTGGCTTTCTCACCCACAGCACAGGAAAGGGAATTTGAGCAGAGCATAGCCTTTTTTTTTTTTTTTTCTGAGCTGGAGAGACAGAGTTCAGAGAGGGAAAACCGTCTGGGTCAGTAATAGGGAGGAGGGAGCTACTTCTAGAAGAAGCTCCAGAAATGTGCAAAGGGTTCCCTGAGTCTTTAGCTAAATAATAATGTATACATACATAGGCTGAGACTCCTCCAGCCAGGCAAAGAACAGCTTCTGAGGAAACCACAACTATCAAAGAGCTATAATATTAACAACTTCTGGAGCTCCACATGGATAGTAAGCTCAGGTGACAGTTTTTTGTTTGTTTTTTGTCTTTTTTAGGGCTGCACCTGCGGCATATGGAGGTTCCCAGGCTAGGGGTTGAATCGGAGCTACAGCCGCTGGCCTAGGCCACAGCCACAGACACAGCAATGCGGGATCCGAGCAGCGTCTGTTTCCTACACCACAGCTCTAACAACACCAGATTCTTACCCACTGAGTGAGGCCAGGGATTGAACCTGCATCCTCATGGATGCTACTCAGATTCCTTTCCACTGAGCCATGACGGGAACTCCGAAAATTATGCTTTAAATATAAAGATGCAAATGTTAATAATATAAGGATGGAAAAATATATACCTTGTAAATCCTAATTTTTAAGACAGCAGAAAGCTGTAGTAACTAAATTAATATCAGACAATGAAGAATTGGGGGCAAAGAATAACATCAGACATTAAAAGGGTCAATTTTAAGATAAAGGATAAATTCATGAAGATGATGTAACAATCCCAAATGTGTGAGTGTCTAATAGGAGAGCTTCAAGATACTTGAAGCCAAAGCTTGAAAGGAAAAATGACAGACCTACAGTATTAGTTGGAGATTTCAACCGTCCTCGCTCGGTAATTGATAGGACAACAATAAGGACACAGAAGACTTGAACAACACAGTCCACTGACCTAACAGACACATACTGAACACTACAGCCAGCAGCTGCAGAACACACATTTCTTTCAAGGATACGTAACATCCCCATCAGGGCGTAAACAATTGCTGGGTCAGAAAAAATGTAAAAGGAGTGTGATCTTACAAAGAATTTTCTCTGACCACATGAAATAAATCAATAACAAAAAGAAACCTGGGAAATCACCAAATGTTCAGAAATTAAGCAGCTCCTGATAAATAACTCTTAGATCAAAAAAGAAATCCCAAGGCGAATTAGAAACTACTTTCTAACTGAATGTTACGGAAAACACAACACCTCAGAACTTGTGGGATGCAGCTAAAGAAGTGCTTACAGGGGAGTTTATAGCTTTAAATTTTCCTATTGGAAAAAAAAAGTTTAAAATTGATGAACTCAAATTAAAATATAAAAATAGGCTAAATAAGAGCGACACTATCAATGTGGATTTATACACTGCCCACACGAAGCGCTTACAGAATCACAAATTGGAAGACAGTTTACATCTTGTCTGACTCCCAGCACTGTCAATTCTGATGTTGAAAAACGTAATCCCCTTTGTTTTATTTTATTATTATTATTATTTTGTCTTTTTGCCTTTTCTAGGGCCACACTTGCGGCATATGGAGGTTCCCAGGCTAGGGGTCTAATTGGAGCTACAGCTGCCGGCCTTCACCACAGCCACAGCAACGTGGGATCCGAGCCACCTCTGCAATCTACACCACAGCTCACAGCAATGCCGGATCCTTAACCCACTGAGCAAGGCCAGGGATCGAACCCGCAACCTCATGGTTCCTAGTTAGATTCGTTAACCACTGAGCCACGACAGGAACTCCCCATTTGTGTTTTAGAATTTCCCCCTAACTGCCAGAATATTTCTATAAGGAATACAAGGTTTATCCTGTTTTTAACCACCGTATGGTAAAAGCCTATCTTTAAAAATTTTTCTTTTTGTTTTTCTGAGAAAAAGACTGAGCCAAACAGAAACAAACAAGCCTGTTTCCTATTCCTTTTATGAAACATCTCCAGCTCATGGGTATTTCAGATTCCTCCAACAAAAACTCTTACCATAATTAGTCAGATGTAGGTTTATACCTCAGTTTACAAGGAAAAAAAAACAAATCAAGTCAGGATATTTCACTAACGGGCAGTACTGAGCTAGCAAGGGTGCGGAGACAGCTACGGTGGTCCTTTCCAGATGAGGCAGTTCTGGCCTAGAGAAGGGAAGTGACCTGCCTGAAGCCACGTGGTTTCCAAAGCTGAAGCCAGAACACAGACTGCCCGACACCTGAGCCCACGGCTCTCTGCACATGACCTCCCGGAACTTTCAGCCTTGGTTCACCCTGGGGCATATCACCGTTCTCTAACTCCCTTCCAGGAAGGATACACGCTAGCCCGACGCCCAGGCCGCAGACGTTACTGAGGAAAGAGGTCTGGGGAATGAGCCAGGAGGCGCAGAGCAGCAGCCACGGCACCAGCATCGAGGGCACCACCATGCCAAACACCAGGGCCCTCCTCATCCGAGAGCGGACGGAGTTGACGCCCAGCATGGCAAAAGCCACCGGGGTGAAGCCTCTGGCGTCCTCCACCTCGCCCAGCTTCGACAGCTTCGACACAGCTTCGAAGGACAGGAAGATGATGGCGGAGCAGAGGGCGAAGAACACGGTGAAGAAGCAGTGGCGGACAGTGCCCACGGTTCTCTCAAAATTGCCAGCAAAGCGCCAGATGATGATGGCGCCACAGAGCAGGGAGACTGGGTTCTCGTAGACAAAGATGTAAGTCACGAGCCTGTAAACTGCAGAGGGAGCCGAGTTAGAGGCCCGACGGAGGGTTGCTCCAAGAAAGGAAAGCCAGGTTACAACCCACCTAGGAAACGGGGAGGAGCTGGCTCTCACTGCCAGTGAAAACCGGCCGGAGCCGGTGGGGTAAGCGGTAGGAGGCAACAGTCAAGGACCCAGGACTCAGAGGAGAGGCGTGAACGTCTCATCTTTGCTCTTTCCCAGACCTGGAGCGAGTCTTATCAGTGACTGGCCTCCACGTGGGGAAAAAAATAACACCTTTTAGCATGGGATGGTCTTTGAATTCGTAATGTGCTTTATAATCCTTTTTTTTTTTTTTAAGGTTTTAATACTGACCTATCTCACCGGGCAGTGTGAGGGTTAATTAATTGTAACAGCTTCAGGTGGATTGAGTGGGTGTCACTTAACACTCTTTGTGCCCGTCTCCTCGGCTGTAATCCTGACCTCTCCTTCCATAGTGGCTGTTCAGAGGAAGAAAAAAGGGACCATGAATGACTTTGCACCTATAAAGATGAGAAAACTGTCACTAATTACGTAGATATAGAACTCAGAAGTCTTTCTTGACTTCTGAGTGCTTATCCAATCTTGAATGTGCTTATCCAATCTTACAGGTAGGATGATGCTTTATATGCAGTAAGACAGCAAAGGACCTCACTTTTATTTTTCTAAAAGCAGCCCTCCCTTAGGTATTTTTACCTCCCTGCAGGCCAGAACACTAAACTGAAGGGAGGGGACCAGTGAAATGTCAGTGATACTGGACTTGGGAGTCTAAAGGCTTGGAGTGGAATTTTGGTTCTATATACCATCCAGGCTGGCTGAGCTAGGTCAAGTCACAGGCCCTCTCGACTTCAGTTTTCTCATCGCAAAGTAACAGAATGACCCTTGAGGCTCTCAAAGGTCTCTTACACGTCTAATACTCACATTGCCCATGAACCCCACACTCAGAGAAGCTGTGAAGTAAAGAAAAGAAAAAGGAGCTCAGTTTAGACTGGCATTCTGCATCTGTCTCTAAAGACAGATGTGCTGCGTGTATCTGGGCTGGGGAAGGGTTTCGATTTGCGCAGGCAAGCTGTGAACTGTATACCTCCGTCAGGCCATCTCTGTAAGGCTTCATTATCTGAAGAGTACTTCATAACTGGTTGAGTACTTCCAACACTGAAATTCCAAGTATAAATATGAAGATTCCAGAAGCAATTCTCTGTAATTCGGGGATTATCAACCCGAGGCTCCAGTTCCAAAACATCGCGCAATAAAAAGAAAAATCTGGGTTCCTTGTCTCAATTGTATGACTCAACAGCTCTGCAAATCTTCGCATTAAGCCTCGGTTTCATCTAAGTAATGGGCAATAATAAAGCCCACATTACGTCATGGGAACACGGTGAGGATTAAATGAGATTAATGCACGTGAATGTGCTTTGCAAAACAGCAAGAGTCATACAAATTTCCCATTTTCCTCCTCACAAAAGAATGGGGAAGAAACAGGGACGGGAACGGATGTTTATCTTTAATTGGTTTGCAAAATCTCTCCCTCCCTCCCCCAGAGAAAACAAACACCTTTCCCAGAGGTACAAGCTGCCCCCTCCCGCTACAAACTGGAAATTCGAGTCAGGATTAAGATAAAAACGAAGAAGCAGAAGAAATTTTAAACCCAGGAGGCCAGGACTCTCACAAGGGCCGCCACAGATAAAGCTCAAGTGTCTTGACCAAGGCGAAAAAAAATTCCTAAAGCGGACGTAGGTGTGAATGTGCAAACGGATGTGGAGGAGGAGAAAAATCCTCCTCGGGGAGAGAGCAGGGGTGAAAAAAACCTATTAGCTGCGAACGGATAAGGGGGCCTTGCTGATGGCGACGGGAAGGGAACGTATCCGGGTAGGGAAGAACTGATGATGAAGATGGGTCTGCACAGACAAAGACGTGGAATATGGGCCTGGTTCTCCAGGTGGGGAGAATGATGATGCGCACGGAAACGGGGTGGCGCGGGGGCTGGGAGGCCGGTGCCTAGGGCCTGGCGACGTCGGAGGAAAAGGGCTGGCATCGGGGGCCCGGAGCCGCCCTGCTCACCTTGCCAGTTGCGCAGGGCCTCGGACCGCAGCGAGAGGCCCGAGGGCGCCAGGGGCGGCTGCAGCAGGAACAGGCGGGGCCCGGACACCAGCAGCGAGAGCAGCGCTGTGAAGAAGGTGGCGGATGGCACCTCGGGCCACAAGGACCAGCTCCGGTACCCGGGCTCCGAGACCGCCATGGCCGCCAAGGCTACCGCACCTCTGCGCGGCCCCTGCTAGTCCTGGGCTCCTTCCGCCTCCCTGCGGCTGTCTCCCTTGGCAACAGCGCGCGCGCGGGGGGGAGACGGCCGGAAGCCACACCTCCCCGAGGCTCCGCCCCGTGCGGAACTGCTCAATCCGGCGGCTCAGGCAGCGGGGAGTCCAGCCAGCGCCCTCTGGCGGCAGCCCCCAGCCCCAACGCCGGCAAGCCAGTGTCCTACCTCAGGGGCTCCATCGTCTCTGCTCCTTAATGATTATTCTGCCTTTTACGATTTACAGAGCCTTTCTCTCTCTTTCTCTCTTCCTCTCCCATTCCCTCTCCCTTCTCCCCACCGCGACACCCCTCCCTCCCTCCGACATCACCATTATAACAATAAGGAAACCGAGTCAGTAGGCGATTAGAACTCGGATTCCCTCTGCTGCTATGGCCTGGAATTGGCTACTGGCAAGGGCAGCCTTCAGTGCCTGGCTTAGAGAAACATGGGCGAGAGGTGAAGGAGGGATTCTACTGAAGGCCCTGAAGTGTTAGGGAGGCAACATAACAGCAGTAATAACCAAGGTCTGGTTCAGCACTTGAAGCCTGAAAAGCACCTTCACCAGAGAACAGCTGTTTAGACAACTGCAATATTTTTTCCCTGTTACAGATGCTCCAGAAGATGAGGTAACTTGCTCAAGGTCCCAGGTGGAAGCAGTAGGATTAGGATTTGACATTTGACTCTCCGTTTGCTGGGCCCCTTTTTTCTTCCCGTCTCGCTATTTTCTCTAATATCCTGCCTATGGCTAAATGTGTATAAATTTGACTACTGAAAAATCAACAAATGCTTCTGTGCGGGACATTCAGATCCATTCCCAGACCTCGTCTGCCCCATCACAGTCGTTCTTGCAGTGTCTGTGTTCCAATGAACCTCAGGAAGAGAACTCGAGATCCTTTTTTGTCTTTTGTGTTCAGTACTAAAATATAACTGTATAAATTTCTGGATATAAATATAAAGCAATGGGACATATTTCAATGAATGCTGCATATTTCCAGCAGTGGGCATGAAAATTAAGATTTTACTCAATAGGAAGCAAAATGTGAATCAGGAGTGTAGTGGAGCAGCTAAAAATAGCAAGTGTGAACTTGGGCTGCTGGAACCGAAATGTGGGCCTTGGAAAGAGGAGGGGGTGGTGGTCTTAGCTCCTCTGCCCCCACCAGCCCACTGCAGAAGCCCTGCATCGACTTCCTGTGGAAAAGGATGAAGAAAATTAGAGCTTGTCCAACAAAGAGTGACCAGGGGAGTTCCCACTATGGTGCAACGGGATTGACGGTGTCTTGGGTGTGCTGGGACACAGGTTTGATCCCCGGATGGGCACAGTGAGTTAAGCATCCGGCATTGATGCAGCTACAGAGTAGGTCACAACTGGGGCTCGGATATGATACCCGGCCTGAGAACTCCATATGCTACCGGGCAGCCCCAAAGGAAAAAAAAAAAAAATCAGGATTGGGAGAGAAGGGGGGTGGACTTTAAATCATAACTGATGAGAGAAAATTAAAGGGACCAGAGAGATGTCCCTGGAGAAGCTTCGTGGGTCCTGACCACTGGCTTTAACCACTTGAGAGGCTTTCCTGGATGAAGGCAGTAGACTTATCTTGTTTTACTCCAGAGCGGAGGACTGAGGCCGAATGGGGCAAAAGAGAGGGTGACACATCTGACTTAAGAAAGAACTTTCTGGAGTTCCCATTGTGGCACAGTGGAAATGAATCCGACTAACATCCATGAGGATGCGGGTTCAATCCCTGGCCTTGCTCAGTGGGTCGGGGATCCAACGTTGCTGTGAGCTGTTGTATAGGTTGCAGACTTGGCTCGGGTCTTGCGTTGCTGTGGCTGTGGCGTAGGCCGGCAGCTGCAGCTCTAATTCGACCCCTAGCCTGGGAACTTCCATATGCCTGGAGTGTGGCACTAAAAAGCAAAAAAAGAAAAAAGAAAAAAAACCCAAGATCTTTCTTTCTTCTTTTTTTTGTCTTTTTGCCTTTATGTAGGGCTGCACCTGCAGCATATGGAGGTTCCCAGGCTAGGGGTCTAACAGGAGCTGTAGCTGCCGGCCTTCGCCACAGCCACAGCAATGCGGGATCCGAGCCGCGTCTGCAACGCCGGATCCTTAACCCACTGAGCAAGGCCAGGGATCGAACCCGCAACCTCATGGTTCCTAGTCGGACTCGTTAACCACTGAGCCACGAAGGGAACTCCCCAAGATCTTTCTGACAGTATGGATTGTCCATACTGAGCTGCTTTAATTGGTAGTGAGCTCCCTGTGATTGGAAGTGTGCAAGCTATCTGGAGACTTGAGAATACTGAAGAGATTCAAGCATCAAGTTGGCGGTGGAACTGTGATACCTTTTAAAATCTTTTTGGACTCGGTTCTAAGACTTTATAATCAAACATAAATTCATATGGAGGGTTGATATGTTTATGACTGATGGGGAGGGGATAATCACATTGGTCTCCTGGCGGTGTGACAGTCGTGGTGACATCACACGTCTGACAGCCCAGGGCTGTGTACAGATGCAGGCAGTGCCCAGCGCTCTCCTGTCTCTCTGATTCTGCCTCTCTCTCCACTTTTTTCTGATTATGCCCCCAGAAAACCCAACACCTCCTCTTCAGCTCAGAGCACCGGAGTGAGCAGAGCAGGACCTTCTTTAGCAGGTGGCGTGAGGCTGGGGCAACCCAGGACCACGAATCACTTTTGTCCCATCTGCTTGGCCCTTAGTCCACAAAGAGGCCTCCAGGTCTCAAATGTGCTCCCTGGAAGACGCTCTTGTTTACGGTCCCACCAAGCACCCTCCTACCTGGGGAGTGTCTGCTTCTCCGCCCGCCGGACTTGGAGGCTGCGGGACGGCGATTTCTCAGGGGCCCACACACCAGCGTGGACATTTCCAGGTCAAACCCACGAGCAGACGCTGTTGGCGCTATCCTCAACCCGTGCTCTATCCAGCAGTCAACGTTTTTGTTTGCTTGTTTTTACGGAAAAGAGAAGGTGTGGCTGCTCTTGTTACAGCTGAAAAGAGCCGAGGTCGGTCCCACACGCCCGGTTCCCTGATAACCTTCCGCATCTCATCTTCTCCCGCCAACACTTCCTGCGGGAGACGGAATAACGGTCCCCAGAGATGTCCATGACCTCATCCCAGTTCCTATGTATACGTCACCTTATGTATCAAAAGGGACTCTGCCGCTGTGATTAAGCATCTTAAAATGAGTAGATTATTTGGGATTATCTGAATGGAATCGTGAGGGTCCTTTTAAAGATGGGGGGGGTTAGCGGGAGAGAAGGTCACGTGACGACAGAAGCAGAGGGTGGAGCTATGTGGTCTGAACGCGGAGGCGCGGCCGAGAGCCAAGGAATGAGGCAACTTCTAGAAGCTGGAAAAGGCGAGGAAAGATTCTCCCCTAGAACCTCCGGAAGGAACAGAGCTCTGCGAACACCTTACTTTCAGACGTCTAACCTCTAGGACTTTATAAGTACGTAGGGATTTGTTTCCAATTTTTTTTTCATTGTAGGAAAATACAGACAATATCTACCACCTTAAGCATTTTTGAAGTGTACAGTTTAGTGGTCTCTAGTACGTTCATAATACTGTGCAACAACCAGCACCATCCATCTCTAGAACCCTTTTTTCTGATCTTGCAAGATTATACCTATTAAACGATAGCTCCCGATTCCTTGCGCCCCCTAGTCCTTGGCAACCCCTGCGAGACTTTCTGTGTCTACGACCTCGACAACCTTGGGCACCCCGTGTAAGTGGACTCATACAGTATGTGTCCTTTTATGATTGGCTTGTTTCATGTGGCATAATCAATAAGCTTCCTCTGTGTTGTGGCGGTTGTTACAATGTCCTTCCTTTTTTACGGTGGCAAAGTATTGCCATGTCTGTATAGACCGCACCTCGTTTATCCATTCCTCTGCTGATGAACACCTGGGTTGCTTCCATCTTTTAGCTATTATGAATACTGCTGCTCTTTGAGACTTAGCTTTCAATTCTTTGGGGTATATACCCAGAAGTAAAATTGCTGGATCATATGGTCGTTCCATTTTTTTTTTTTTTAGGAGCCTCCGTACTATTTTCCGCACGGCTGCACCATTTTACATGCCGACTTAACAATGCACGAGCGTTCCAATTTCTTCACATCCTTGTCATCACCTATTTTTTTTTCTTTTTTGGCTAGGAACCACCCTAATGGGTGCAAAGTGGTGATTTATATTGTTTGAAGTCACCAAGTTTGTAGTAATTTGTTACAGCAACGATGAGAAATGAATTCATTCCCTCACTAACTATACTGGTCTCCTTTTGTTTTTTCAAACAAGCTCAAGTCTTTCTGACCCCAGGGCCTGTGTACCTGCTCTTCCCGCTGCTGAAATGCTCTTCTCCTGGCTCTGAGTACAGCGGCCTCCTTCCTAGCCATCAGGTCTCCAGCTCAGATGCTGCTCCTCAGAAGGGCTTTTCCAGATTACCTCTCCCTGTTACCTGCTCTTTCAGGGTACTTCCCACAGTCTCAAATCATGTGACCTACTCGTGGTTTTGCTTATCTGATTGTCACTCTTACTAAACTATAAGCTCCCTGAGGGCAGGGACAAGCTACATCCCCCAGCACCTAGACAGAACAGAAGCTGGCACACAGTTGTGCTCAGAGAGACCTGTAAGTCCCTTCTCCGCACAGCTGGCGTCTCTGCTGTGGCGAAGAAAAGGCGTGGAGGGTTTGAGGAGGAACTAAATAAGCACCAGCTCTCTTAGCACAGCTGAGACGGCTCTGGCACTTGTGCCAACCACCCAACTTGGTCGGGCAGGGGTGTTCCTGGATTTAACCCCCCACCTCTGTCCCCCTCCTCCCAGGGAACGTTTGCAGAAGGCCTGAATGAGGACAGGGCTCTGGCGGGCAAGGGGTGGGGTGGGGACTGGGCCTCCCCGGCAAGGGAGTTCCAGGGAAGCAGGATATGAGGTCCTTCTTGGGCGGGGCCCACTGAGCAGCGCGGCTTCTTCCTGGCCCGTGTGTCCCTTTCTTTCCTCCTCACCCCCTGGAGGATGGCAGCTGTGCGGAATGACCTTGCTTAACCTGTGCCCCACTCCAATTTCAACAAGCTGCTCCAGAGCCTCCAAGCCGCGTCCTTGCTGCCCCCTGGTGGACAGCTCTGGGAAGCGTTCCTCTAGCCTGTTGGAGAAGAGGCCACGTCCCAGAGCAGAATACTGCCCTCTGCTGGCTGTCCTGGGAAGTGGCTCACATCTAGACGGGTGGTTTTAATTTGGGGGAAGCTGTCCAAATTCCTGGAAGGCAACCCCCAAGGCATCATACCTTCGGCATTCCGTGGCGTTCGTGTGCCGTGCGGTCTACCCCCGCAGCCTTTCCCCACGCTCACAGCACGGGGCGCACAGCGGCGAGCCCACTGCCTGAATACACATCCCCGTAAGGAAAGGAACGCCGGTGCTCCCCACGCCTGACGGCTGGCATCCTGGTTTCTACAGCGATCCTCTCCGACCTTCCGCAACACTGGCCTTCGATGCGGCCCGGGAAGTGAGGCAGGCAGCGAACACTGGAAGCCCTTGCAGGCTGAGGTGGGGAACCGTGGGTGCTATTTGAAGACAGTGGGAGTTTAGAAGCCTTCAGCCTGGGAGTGTCATGACCCATTTATGGTTCAGGCAGTGTGAAAGTGAGCACGCCCAAACATTGCTCAGAGGACTGAAACTGGTACAATTTCTGCAGAAGGAAATTTGGCAATATCTTTCAAAATGACTAACATGTATCTTTGCCAACCATCCACTGCTAGGATTTTAACCTACTGACATACATCAGTGGAAGATGTCTTATGTTAAAAGATTTTCCTTGGAGTTCAGAACCCACTGAGCCACAATGGGAACTCCAAGAAATAGCTTTTAACATAAAACATTTTCCACTGATGCAGGTATGTAATTATTAATCATTTATTAATCATTCCTGCAATGATAGACATCTAATGTTGCTGTGGCTGTGGTGTAGGCTGGCAGCTGTAGCTCTGATTCGACCCCTAACCTGGGAACTTACATATGCCATGGGTGCGGCCCTAAAAAGACACACACACACTCACACACACACACACACACACACACACAATATACATATATATATATGTTATCTATGACATATGGGCAATAGTGGGTCATATGAATATATCCATTTATTTACTTATATTCCCATTGACTAAAATTTGGGTGATTTCCTTTTTTTCATTCTTTTGCTTTGGATATTATAAATGAAGCTGCTATGAACATTCTTTTTATTTATTTTTTATTTTTTGTCTTTTTGCATTTTCTAGGCCCGCACCCGCAGCATGTGGAGGTTCCCAGGCTAGGGGTCTAACAGGAGCTGTAGCTGCTGGCCTTCGCCACAGCCACAGCAACGTGGGATCCGAGCCGCGTCTGCAACCTACACCACAGCTCACGGCAACGCCAGATCCTTAACCCACCAAGCAAGGCCAGGGATCGAACCCGCAACCTCATGGTTCCTAGTCGGATTCGTTAACCGCTGCGCCACGATGGGAACTCCTGCTGTGAAGATTCTCATACATGATTTGTATGCACCTGCCTTGGGTATCTCTGTGGAGCAGTGGAGGACACAGGCACGTGGTGGGCGCAGTGACGTACTGTTCACGTCTTCCTTTGGGAAGGAAGGCCTGCTTTCCAGCTGCTACCAGCAGAAAGCGCTCCACTATTGGCGCCCTGTGGAGAGTGCCTCCATTAATTTGTATTGGCATGTTGACTCACGATAGTGGCCTTCTTGTGAAATGCTTGAATACAAACAAAATATTAAAAATGAAACAGGAGATCCTGTTGTGGCTCAGTGGGTTACAGATTTGACTAGTATCCATGAGGATGCAGGTTCGATACCTGGCCCCACTCAGTGGGTTAAGGATCTGAGTTGCTGTGGCTGTGGTGAAGCCCAGCAGCTGTAAATCTGATTTCGACCCCTAGCCTGGGAACGTCCCTATGCCACAGGTATGGCCCTTAAAAGATTAAAAAAAAAAAAAAGGCAGCATGGTACTGGCATAAGGACAAGCATGTGGACCAATGGAGTAAAACAAGAATGCAGGAGTTCCCGTCGTGGCTCAGCAGAAACGAATCTGACTAGTATCCACAAGGACGTAGGTTCGATCCCTGGCCTAGCTCAGTGGGTAGGTGGTGCAGTTCACAGATGCGGCTCGGATCTGGTGTTGCTGTGGCTGTGGTGTAGGTTGGCTGCTACAACTCTGATTTCTGGCCCCTGGCCTGGGAACCTCCATATGCCACGGGTGCAGCCCTAAAAAGTGGAAGAAAGAAAGAAAGAAAGAAACTAGAGAGTTCATAATATATATATAAACCTTCACTTATAGAGCCAATTGATTTTTTTTTTTTTTGAGCATAGTATTTTTTTATTGAGAACTCCAGCTCTGTTGGAGAAAGAGCAGAAGTAAGCGTCTAGGTGGAAATCCATGCCACATCTTTCAGGCCATACCCATGAGGTTCCTGTTTCACCTTTTGAAAACTACCAGACTCAGTGGACCCAAATGCTAATGCTACACAATAGCACTTTGATTTCTGTGATCTTGCTGATTTACTGCAGTGGTGGGAAATATGAGCCCTTGAGAACTTAATACAAACAATAAATCTCTCCCCAGAAATTTCCTGTAAACACACACACACACACACTCTCACACACACAGAGTAATATTTCTAATGTCAAGTATTCAAGGGCCAATGAAGCCTACTCTTGGAAACTAGGTCAGGGACCCTTAGGTTAAATATTATTTAAGAGCCAATTGATTTTTGACCAAGGTGCCAATGCCATTCAACAGAGAAGGAAGGGTCTTTTCAACAAATGACGTGGGGAAAGCTCAATGCCACAGGCAAATGAATGAAATTGTATCCTTATATCAAAAATCCATATACAACAGTTAACTCAAAATAGTCAAAAATCTAAAACTATAAAAATCTTAGAAGAAAACATGGGGGGAATCTTCCTGACATTGGATTTGGCAGTTAGTTTTGGATCTGGTGCCAAAGGGGCAGGAAATAAAAGGAAAAAAATAGACACTTTGAACCTCATCAAAGTTAAAAGATTTTGTGCATCAAAGGACACTCCCAAGAGAGTAAAAAGAAGACCCACAGAAGGGGAGAAAACTCTTTGAAAGAAATATAGCTGTAAATCCTTGTGACCTTCAATTAGGAAACAATTTCTTAGTTTTCATACCAAAAGCACAAGCAAACAAAGAAAATATAGGTAACCCGGACTTCATCAAAGCTAAGAACCTTTACTTGTCAAAGGACACTATCAAGAAAATGAGATGACAATCATAGAAAAGGGAAGAAATGCTTATAAATCACATATATAAGGATCTAGTATCCAGAATATAAAAATAACTCAACAATAAAAAGATAACCCAATTAAAAAATACCTGCAAAGGAACTCAAATTTAAAAATCAAAAACCTGATAGGATTATATTCCCAAAAGGATGAAGTTTCCTGTGTATAAGTTTTTTTTTTTCCCATTATAGCTGGTTTATAGATTTCTGTCAATTTTCCAACTGCACAGCACAGTGACCCAGTTACATATATACATATATGGATTCGTCACAAGTGATTAGACATAGTTCCTGGTGCTATACAGCAGGGTCTCCTTGCTTTCCCATCCCAAAGGCAATAGTCTACAACAGTCTACAGACTCCCAGACCATCCCACTCCCTCCCCCACCCTCTTGGCATCCACAAGTCTGTTCTCCAAGTCTGTAATTTTCTTTTCTGTAGAAAGGTTCATTTGTGCCGTATATTAGATTCCAGATATAAGTGATATCATATGGTATTTGTCTTTCTCCTTCTGACTTACTTACTCAGTATGAGGGTCTCTAATTTCATCCATGTTGCTGCAAATGGCATTATTTTATTCTTTTTTATGGCTGAGTAGTAATCCATCATGTGTACATACCACATCTTCCCAATCCAATCATCTGTCAGTGGACATTGGGTTGTTTCCATGTCTTGGCTCTCATGAATAGCGCTGCAATGAACATGCGTGTGCAAGGGTCTTTTTCAAGGAAAGTTTTGTCCAGATATATGCCCAAGAGTGGGATTGCTGGGTCATGTGGTAGTTCTTTTCATTTGTTTTTTTTGTCTTTTCTAGGGCCACACGTGCAACATATTTGGAAGTTCCTAGGCTAGGGGTCTAATTGGAGCTGTAGCTGCTGGCCGATGCCACAGTCACAGCAACATGGGATCTGAGCCGTGTCTGCGACCTACAGCACAACTCATGGCAACGCTGGATCCTTAACCCACTGAGCAATGCCAGGGATTGAACCTGCATCCTCATGGTTCCTAGTCGAATTCGTTAACCACTGAGCCACGACAGGAACTCCCTCATATAGTAGTTCTATGTATAGTTTTCCAAGGTACCTCCATACTGTTTTCCATAGTGGTTGTACCAGCTTACATTCCTACCAACAGTGCAGGAGGGTTCCCTTTTCTCCACACCCCCTCCAGCATTTGTTGTTTGTGGACTTATTACTGATGGCCATTCTGACTGGTGTGAGGTGGTATCTCATGGTAGTTTTGATTTGCATTTCTCTAATAATCAGTGATGTTGAGCATTTTTTCACGTGCTTGTTGGCCATCTGCATATCTTCTTTGGAGAAATGTCCGTTCAGGTCCTTTGCCTATTTTTCAATTGGCTTGTTGGCTTTTTTTCTGTTGACTGTGTGTAAGTTTTCAAATAAAATCAAAATATGAAGAACCTTCAAGTTTCTTGAGCATAGACTCTGTGTCTGCATCAAATCGCTAACCCCCAGAGAGCTGAGATCTTGCTTTACACTTAGCAGTTGTGTATTAAGGTAAATGAGAATTAAATCTAAGTTATTTTCTTTGGCCCAAGCATCAGAAACTTCAGGGCAATTACCATTTCATTTCCTCAGCCCAGTGCTGACAGGGGGGGTCCCCATTTCTCAGCGATTGACAAACCTTCAAATACAGTGAACACACACTGACCTGGAAAGTCACTCTGCGAGGTGTTGCCACCCCCCAGCCTGTGTCAACATGCCCCATGCCTTCCAGAGAAACAAACTCTCCACCCACAGCTTTCTTCTACATTGTCTGACCCAACTTCCTTCATCTCTTCCCTAGAGTTTCTACACGTGTGCACACACACAGCCCTGCAATCGATTGTGACATGAGCAAGAAATAATCTTCCACTGGAAAAGGGAACCCTCCTAAACTGTTGGTGGGAATGTAAATTGGTACAGCCACTATGGACGAGAGTATGGAGGTTCCTCAGAGAACTCAGTGTGGAACTACCATATGATCCAGCAATCCCACTCCTGGGCGTATATCCAGACAAAACTTTTCTTTCTGTCTGTCTGTCTGTCTGACTTTTTAGGCTAGCCCCTCAACATATGGAGGTTCCCAGGCTAGGGGCCGAATTGGAGTTGTAGCTGCTGGCCCATGCCAGAGCCACAGCAACGCAGGATCCAAGACTCATCTGTGACCTACACCACAGCTACCACAGCTCACGGCAACGCCAGATCCTTAACCCACTGAGCAAGGCCAGGGACCGAACCTGTGTCCTCATGGATGCTAGTCAGATTCGTTTCCACTGAGCCATGACAGGAACTCCCAGATAAAACTTTCATTGAAAAAGATACATCCACCCCTGAGTTCACGGCAGCACTGTTCACAGTAGTCAAGACATGGAAACAACCTAAATGTCCATCAGCAGATGAATGGATTAAGAAGATGTGGTACATACACACGATGGAATACTACTCAGCCATAAGAAGAACAAAATAATATCATTTGCAGCGACATGGATGGAACTAGAGATTCTCATAGTAAGTGAAATAAGTCAGAAAGACAAATGCCATATGATATCACTTATAACTGGAAGCTAATATATGGCACAAAGGAACCTATCTACAGACTCATGGACTTGGAGAACAGACTTGTAGTTGCCAAGGGGGAGGGGAAGGGAGTGGGATGGACTGGGGGGTTGGGCTTAGGAGATGCCAACTATTGCATTTCGAGTGGATAGGCAATGAGATCCTGCTGTAGAGCACAAGGAATTACATCCAATCACTTGTGGTGGAACATGATGGAGGATAATGTGGGGAAAAAGAATGTGTATATATGTGCAGGTGTGTTTGTGTGTGTGTGTGTGTGTGTGTGTGTGTGTGTGTGTGTGTGTATGACTGTCACTTTGCTGTGCAGAAGAAATTGACAGAACATTGTAAATCAATAATAATAAAAAAAACGTTTTGAAAAAGTAACAGAAAATGTCAGAGAATAGAAGGATCATAGATGGACCTAGTTTCTTGATGAAAGAAATCACAAAGAAAATGTTCTTATATTAAAATTTCACCACAGAAAAAAGAAAGAAAGAAAGAAAAGGAAAGTAGGAAGGAAGGAAGAAGGAAAAAAGAAAGAAAGGAAGAAAGAGAAAGAAAGGCCCTTCCATTGGGTCAAGCCACTGAGCTTTGCAGGTCCGTCTTTCTTATCAAGGCCTGGAGTAAAAGGAGGGCAGACACACTCAAAATGGGGCCCTCGAGGGAACCCTATAAAGGGACTGTTTGTAAAGGTGTGGGCCAGACAGGAGGGTGAAGGGCTGAGAGGGACTAAGAGCCCTGATACCTCTGGAGCCCGGGGTGCGGGGCAGAGGTGGGGCAGGAGGAAGGCGCCGTCCCTGGGCCTGATGAGAGCAGCTGCACTGCAGGGGGATGCGCCAACCACTTGATGTCCCTCAGCGGTCAACGCCCCTGACGCCCAAGGGCCAGGGAGTCTCCTGCTGTGGTGCATCAGGAGAAGGGTGGAGAAGGGGGCAGGCTGTGTCTGGAGGAAAGAAAAGATCCTGCCTGCTGTTTTTTTTTTTTTTTTTTTCTAGGGCCACACCCACGGCATATAGAGGTTCCCAGGCTAGGGGTCTAATCGGAGCTGTAGCAACTGGCCTACACCACAACCACAGCAACGCAGGATGAGTCGGGTCTGCGATCTACACCGCAGCTCAGGGCAACGCTGGGTCCTTAACCCACTGAGTGAGGCCAGGGATCGAACCCGCATCCTCATGTTTCCTAGTTGGATTCGTTAACCACTGAGCCACGACGGGAACTCCAATCCTGGCTGTTCTCACAGCCACCACTGCTTTTACCGGAAACGACCCCACCCTCACAGGGTTTACTCCCTAGAGTTTGTGCTGTGGGGGGTGAGGAGATGGGTGAGAGCGTGGGGACCCGTGCATCAGCGTTTGAATCAGAATACCTGAATTTAAGGGGGCGATAAGGCTTACTTGCCAAATCTATAGAGAGCCACAGACAAGTTAACACCAGCCGAAGGGTTTTAGAAAGCGCCATGCGAAAATCAGTTTACTGTGATGGCTCCTGTCCCCTGTGTGTCCCTCTCTAGGGTCACCAGCCCACCCAGACCACATTCCTAAGGGCTTACCTCGTGCCACCCACCCCCTCCCCCTGCACCAAATTCCCGCTGTGCTGTCCTCATTTCAGCCTCTGTCATCCCCTGGAGCTGCCCCTCTGCAGGGGACCCAGGAAGGACACAGACTTTAGAGCCAGCTAGATATGGGGTTGAATCTTGGTTTTGCCGCTCCTCGGCTGGGGCCCTGGCTCAATCCTCTTAGCCTTAACATTCTCGGCTGTGAAATGGGTACAACGAAGCCTCCCCCAAAACCTCAGAAATACTGTATGTGAGACACCTGACAAAGCAATGGCCAATAAATTTTAGCAATGACTATCGACCCTCCACTGGTGCCAGCTCAGCCGCCCTCCAGAACAGCCAGGGCTCAAAACCCACCTGCCGCTCTTCACCAGCAGAAGTGAAATGTACTTTTTTTTTTTTTTGTCACACCCCTGGCATGTAGAAGTTCCTGGGCCAGAGATAAATCGAACCAGTGCCACAGCAGCAATCCTGGTGCAGTGGGAGGCGGCTGTGCTCTCTCAGATCGAAGGGAAGGAGACACGCAGCACTGCCAGCATTTGCACACACACGTGCAGTCCTGTAGTCATGTAGCATAACCTATAGCCTTGAGCGCAGGTGCATCTTTACTTGTCTGCCTAGAGTTTACGGTATACCTGATAAGGGGGACAAAGAAACTTTGATGTAGCGGGAAAAACAAGCAGGGTATATCAGCTGGCGCCCCACTGTGTTCCGGGCTCAGCCTCTGGATACCAATCCGCTGAGCCAGTGCCAGCACAAATAAACGCTGCTTCCTAGTAAAAGGCCTTGATGATTTCCTTTCTCTGTCCACGGCCCCGCTTACATTTTTGGGGGCTCCTCTGGGATTCAAAGACGGTGGTTTCACCTCACTGGGGTGTGACCCCTGGGGTGTGACCCCTGGGATGCAGGGAGAGGTGACCTCCCCTGGCGCCAGCGGGCCAACTGATCTGTAGGGGACTAGCACTCCCGGCGGTGCCAGGGCGGCGAGGACCCGGAGAGCACAAGGGAACCCGGCGGGGCCCAGGAACCAGCCTAGGGAGCGCCGCCCGCCCGTCAGACCGGTAAGGACCCGGGTTCAATTTGGAGGCCTGTCCTTAGGAGGCACAAGGGGAGCCTGATCCTGGGGGCGCCCTAGCGGTCTCACAGGAGTCCCCGTAGAGGAGACAAGAGACGAAACCGCAACCCCCAAGGTGCAACCCCAAGGAGGGTCGGAGATGTCACGTGAATGCGCGTGCATGTGACTGAATGCTGGACGACGGGAGAGCTCCGAAGCGAGTGTCGGGTCCCGATCCGCGGGTCCGTGGCTGCCTCGTACGGCTTAAGGCGACTCTCCTCGGAGAGGTCCTGCCGCAGGGTTTATGCGGTCTCACCCGTGCTAAGAGGAGCCTGAAATATCTCCGCGCGATTGTTCACTCCCCCCCCCACCCCCCGTGCTGTGTGGCTGTCGTCTTTCAGGGGCAGGACACGGGTGGCAAGCAGAGTAAACAGACCCCCTCGGAATGCGTGATAAACCATTTCAAGAGGAAATATTCAGGCAATTATGGTAAAAAGCCGTTTCCCGGGAAACTCGGAGCGTTCTGCAAACTAGATTGGCCTGCCTTCGGAGTGGGCCGGGCTGCCCAGGGGATTAGGCAGCAAGGTATTTAAAATTGTCACAGATAACCCGGGGCACCTGGACCAGCTCCCTTATATCGACGGCCGCTGAGACCTGGTCATTTCCCGGCCACCGTGGCTGAGAGCCTGTTCGGAGGAGAACTGTAAAGTTGTGTTAGCCCAATTAACGGCCTCTTCAAAGTGCCAAACGGAACATAAAAAGCCTGTTTTATCTGAGGAACTGGAGGAAATCCCCCCGCCTTGGGCACCGTTGTATCCTCCACTGCCACCTGCCCTCCCAGCAGCGGAGGCGGTACTGAGAGGGTCTCCCCCAAGCGCAGCCCGGCGCCCAGCAGACTCTCCCGAGCCGCCCGTGTTAACCCCTTATGCCGGTCAGAAGACAACCAAAAAGTCAGGCTAGCAGAGACAGTAAACTCATAGGCTTCCGTTCAGAGCCAGTTCCCCGAAGGGAAAAAAAAAAAAAAAGGTAAAATACCTTGGCTTTCACATATCCCAAGGACGACATCAACTCAGCCCTGAGAAAAAGCTGCCTGTCTGCGCAGCCCCGGCTCCCTCCACCCGACCCCAGGTTCAAGAATTTCTCAGCGCTGCAGGTTTCTGCAGAATTTGGATACCTAACGTCTCTATTTTGACAAAACCCCTTTATGAGGCCCCAAAGTGGGGAGACCGGGAACCTTCATTGTGGGAGCGAGTACAGCAGAAGGCCTTTGAAGAAATCAGGTGAGCCCTCACCAGCGCGCCTGGCTGGGGACTCCCAGCTATCTCCAAGCCCTTCTCCTCGCATGTACACGTGCACTCCGGGGTTGCGGTACGGGTTTCAACTCAAATGCTTGGGTCCTGGCATCGTCCAGTGGCATATCTTTACAAACAGCTTGACCCCGTTGCCCCGGGGGGTGGCTGCCCTGCCTGTGGACGCTGGAAGCCACAGCACTTTTAGTGTCCGATGCTAATAAATCGACTATGGCACAGGAGCTAACAGTCCGTGTGCCACATTCGGTGCTGACATTAATGGAATAGGAGGCACAATACTGGCTGACTAGTGCCCGGACGGCCAAGTATCAGGGCAGGCTATGTGAAAATCTGTGCTTTCGCTTGGAGGTAGTGAGGGCCCTAAACCCTGCAACTCTGCTGCCTGTCGGGCCGGGCCAACCAGGTCATGACTGCGTTGAGGTTGTGGACGAGGTATTTTCCAGCCGGCTGGCAGGATTTAACTGACCAGCCTCTTAAAGACTCAGATGGTAACAGCTTTGTACAAGAGGGAGAATGCCTTGCTGGGTATTCTGTAGTAACCTTACACTCCACTTCTGAAGCAAAGGCTTTGCCAAAAGGAACTTTGGCACAACGGGCAGAACTCATCAGGCTAACTCGAGCTCTCCGACTAGCAGCAGGGATACATGTCAACATACTGCCGACTCCAAATACGCCTTCACCACCCTCCACGGACATGGGGCTTTACATAAGGAAAAGGGGGCTAATCAGCTCAGGGGGGAAGGATATAAGGTATGGCAAAGAGATCCTTGAACGTTTGGACGTTGTATGGGCCCCTAAAAAGGTAGCCGTCATACATTGTCGGGGACATCAAAGGGCAGACACCACCGTCTCAGACCGGGAAGCAAAACTTGCAGCCCCCAGGGAGACAACAGAACCAGCAGCCCTGACTGCTGCTCTGTTCCCCGCCCCGCTGGCAAGAGCACTTGGTTCCAAACTGAACAAGGAAACTACCTCCCAGGTGGACGGTGGCAATCTGAAGCCGGCCAAATTGCAATTCCTGAAGCCCTAGCCCCAGCCTTTGTTAAGCAAATTCATCAGGAAACTCACACCTGCCAGAGGCTTTAGAAACTACCCTAGTCGGCCACTTTTACATTCCTCGGCTTGCCAGCATAGCCCGGGCCAAACTGTGAAATATGGGCATGAAATAACCCACGGGCCATGCTGGGGGCCGAGGGTCGTCCTGGGGTGCAGAATGTCGGACGGGCACCATTCGAAAATATAGTTGTGGACTTCACTGAGTCCCCTACCCGGGGTCTGAGGCTATAAATACTTGTTAGTGTTTGTGTGTGTGTTCTCTGGTTGGGTGGAAGCCTTCCCAAGCAGGGAACAGCACAGGAGGTGGCCTGATTCCTCCTAAAGGACATGTCTGGTGGGAAAAAGATTCAGGATCATGCCGGCCCAGGTAGCCAGAGAAATTATACAAAAAGCTAAACAACAAAGCAGGTTGTTGGGGTCCAACCCAGTCTAGGCCTGACTCAAAAAGGACTGAGGTCTGGACCTGCACTTCCTCACCCTGGGAAAGAACCTTTTCATTGACCCGGCTGAGAGGACTGCCCATGAGTTAGTTCAATGTCACTAACTGTTGGGTCTTTGGGGGGGGGTGCTCACGAGTGAAGAGTGGCCATGGAGGGGGACAGCCTGCATACACTCCATCTACTTCAGTGGAATCATTCCATAACGGAGAGAGAAAACAACCAGCCCCAAGGCTGGGTCTTGGCTTCAGAGGTAATTGGAGAGGAAGGCGTTAGTAAAAGGGGACCTGATTATAGATAGCGGGTAGGAGAGACTCCATGGAAAAGAATTTCTTGGGACTCTGCCAGTTTTGAATGGTGGCCAAACGCTCCTACTTGGCATTGGGCCCTGGCCACCGCGGTTAGCAGCTCCCAGTGTCAAGCCTCCCCTTATCCAGCCACAGTCAAGTGTACTGTACGTACTAAGGAAGAGGCCGATCCACGCCGTGTTATACCTGAAATGAGTAAACCCCGGGACGGCCTCACTCTTAGCGACTCCGAGCACTGGAGGGCGCCGGACGGGCTGTTTTGGAGGATATATACAGCTCCCTGCTCGCTGGAAAGGGAGTTGCACTATTGGAATAATCCAGCCGGGATTTTTCCTCCTGCCAAGCCAGGAGGGGGAAAAATGAGGGGTGCCCCTTTATCAGAGTCTAAAGGTTAAAACTAAAAGAGAATTATTGAGACATACGGTCCAGCTACCTGGGCTCAAGATGCGAGAAGGGGCTACCGGATCCCCATATATATGCTCAGTCGAATCGTCAGGTTGCAGGTGGTGCTGGAAATAATTACTAATCTAACAGCCATGGCCCTGGAATCCATGGCAAAACAACAGTCACAAATGCGCACAGCTATTTACCGAAACCGCCTACAGCCTATTAGCAGAGAAAGGAGAAGTATGTGAAAAATTTAATCAGTCTGACTGCTGCCACCAGATAGATGACCACGGCCAGGCTCTAACTAATATAGCCACAAACACCAGGAAAATGGCACATGTCCCCATACAAACCTGGAAGAGCTGGGACCCCAAAGAGCTCTTTGGGGGGGATGTTTTTCAACCTTTGGGGGATTCAAAACCCTCATAGGTGTCGTGCTCCTGATCTTGAGAGGCTGCCTGATTTCACCCTGTCTGGTTCCTCTAGCTGTGAGATCTGGGCTCACTGAAGCCACAGTCGAGAGAGAAACAGCCACACACCTGATGATGTTGTGGAAGAATGAGCCTCTGGCCCGAGATGATGCTCTTGGACTCTGGAAAGGGATCAGTGCATCCAAGGAGGGGAGGTAGTGGGAGGGGGCCGTGCCCTCCCAGGTCAAAGGGGAGGAGACACGCATCTGCACACGCACGCGCAGTTGTGTAGTCATGAGCATAACCTATACCTCTGAGCGCAGGTGCCTAAAATTTAGAGTATACCTGATAAGGGGGACAAAGAAACTTTGTAGCAGGAAAAACAAGCGGGGTGTATAAGGTGGCACTCGCTGCAGTCGGGGCTCAGCCTCTGGATACCGAGCCTGCACGAATAAACGAATAAACCGCTGCTTCCCGGTAAAAAGCCTTGGTGTCTCGTTTCTCCGCACTTGGGCTCTGCTTACAATAGCGGCTGCAGTGACACCATGTAATCCTTAACACACTGCCCTACGCCACAAGGGAACTCCGAAATATAAACTCCTTTCTGTTGGGAAGAGGGAACATAAAGGGGAAATCTGAGAGAGACAGATGGACAGAGAGACAGATAGACGGAGGCTGGTACACAGGAGGTGGCAAAGGCACCCATTGGCTGGAGGAAGGAAAAGACCTCAGTGAGTAGGCTGGGGGAGGGGTGGGAGGCGATACAGGTCAGTCTGATCTGGCAGGGGACTGACCTTGGAAAGAGAAGCCAGATAAGAGAAAAGAAAGCAGAGGGCTGGCCTGGTTTGCCTTCTTTTGGAAAGAAGAATGAGAAGAGCCAGGAACTCAAGGGAGTGGGAGGAGGCGGGGGAAGCCGGAGAGAACGGCGCTCGGGTCGTCCTGGCAACACACGCCGCCCCCAGATGCTTCAGGAGTGAGAAAAACTCTTGCTGACGTGGCAACGGACACATCTGTCTGGGACCACAGCTCACACCTAGTCTCTTAGCTCCGTCTTGGGGCAGATGGGGGGAGAATTTTGAGAAGGGTTTGTGCGTCTCTCTGACCCGGTCCTGGGCTGCCGCTGCCGATGGTAAACTGCACGTCCGTGAGGTCTTTCTTGCACTGTTCGTCTGCTTTGCTGCCTCGAAGGAATCACAGCCTGGTGAAAGGCAAGACCCTGTGTGGGTCGGCCTGGCAGCGGCCGTTCCCTGGAGTCTGGGGAGGGAGACAGAGGCATTCAGACATTCAAGCCCCCTCACGGGGGCCGGGGTGGAGTGGGGGTAGACGGGTGGGAAATAAGAGATCCGGGTCAGCCCAGCTCTGCCTCCTCAGGTCCTGCTGTCAGGCAGTATTTCAGCCCCTCTGGGCCTGCAAAATAGGCCTAGTAAGTCCAAATGCCGCCTCCTTTGTCTTATGTCTTAGATCAGAACTCAGGCGAGACAGTTCCGTTCCCTGGCCCGGGGGCAGGCTGCGTGACCGTTACAAACAGCCGCTGCTCTTCCTGTGAGAAGGTATTCCCCCGACATCCCTCCGGTCAGACTGGAGCATTTATTGAATAGGAACCATGTGCGGAGAAATGGCCTAAGAGCCAGCGTGTGCCTCCACCATTGTCCTTGTCCTTTTTCTCTGTCTTGAGGCTGGTTTGTTCAGATATACTCTTCTCTCTTCTCTTGCAGCCCAGGGCATGGGAGCAGGGCTGGGGCTAAACGCAGAATAGCGTGAAGTGAGCAAGAAACAGCCTTTATTTTTTTGGGTAAGGTACTGAGATTTGTGGGTGGTGATAGTGATACAGAAGCTGGTATCTGGAGGTATGAAAATCTAAAAATAAATGGCATTGGCATGGGGCCACTGGGTACTGGAAAATAAAATGGCAGTCCGTGTTGCACAATCTCAAAACCTTTGTCAAAACTGTCACCTGAGGAGTTCCTGTTGTGGCTCAGCGGAAATGAGTCTGACTAGTATCCATGAGGATGCAGGTTCGATCCCCAGCCCCACTCAGTGGATTAAGGATCCAGCATTGCCATGAGCTGTGGTACAGGTTGCAGATGTAACTCAGAGCCTGCATTGCTGTGGCTGTGGTGTAGGCCGGCAGCTGCAGCTCTGATTCAGCCCCTAGCTTTGGAACTTCCATATGCTGCAGGTGCAGCCCTAAAAAGACAAAAAAAATTACAAATCATTTTCTTTGAGCAAACATAAGCAACTTTAGGGCGAATACTCTTCCAGTCCCATGGCCCAGTGCCAACCAGAGGTTCCTATTTCTCAGTGAGAGCTTCATTGACACAAACACTTAGAACCCACCAGATCACTTTCTGAGATGCTGCCAGCTGCCAGCTGCCAACTTAGGTCAACGTGTCCTAGGACTTCCAGAGAAACAACTCTCATTCTGTTGTGTTCCAACAACAATTTTTCCCCCCATACTTCGACCCAACTTTCTCCGCCTCCTTCCCAGAGGCCCCTGAATTTCTTAGCACATACACACATACGCACCACCCACTACCTCAATCCTTTCACAAGTCCCCCACCACAGTGTTCCCTTTTTGCTGGAGGTCATCTCTTGATAAACCTCAGCTCTGCTGACAGCCTAAATTTAGATTAATCTCCTTCCTGCTAAAGCATTGGGGATTCCTCTTCACAGACTGAACCCAACTTTATTTCACAGGAAGTCCTCAGGTCCTGCTCTGAGTCACAGGCAGAAGCACCAGGCTCACCCAGGCTGCCCTCTAGACTGAAGGTCTAGGCGCATGCATCCGAAGCCAGCAGGCTTGGCCAGTAGCAGGCAGAGCTTCTCCTGTGGAATCATAGGAAATCAGTTTCTTCCATTTCCAGTGCTGGCCATTTGGGGATTTACAGGTGGCAACTAGAATCCCCTGTCTCCTCTCCTTCAGGCTAAATATCGCCATGCTTTTCTTGCATCATCAAGAGAGAGGAAGAGATAAGTGTTTCACAAAATGTAAAGTGTTGCAAACACTTGAGTTGTTACAGTGCACGGATTCAAACGCCAAGGTGCACTCCCTGATCACTGTCCTCTCAACACCGTCCACTTTGTTAACAGCCTTCACACACAGAAAGCCACCTCTAATATCGCCAAGGCTTCGCATGCAACATTATGCACCACAGCGTTATTTGTCATGGCAAAAAGAATCCAAAAATCAACTCCAATGTCAGTAAGATGCTTATGCATTTACAGTGCAGGGTGTCACAGCTGCACACAATGTTATGCTGACATTTAAAACTGTATGATCCAACCAGAATGAAAACAGAAAGTAAACCAGTGGGACCTAATCAAGCTGACAAGCTTTTGCACAGCAAAGGAAACCATAAAAAAACAAAAAGGCAACTTACAGAATGGGAGAGGACAGTTTCAAATGAAACAACTGACAAGGGCTTTATCTCTAAAATGTACAAACAACTCATACAACTCAACAGCAAAAAAGCCAACAACCCAGTTGAAAAATGGGCAAAAGACCTGAATAGACATTTCTCCAAAGAAGATATACAGATGGCCAACAAGCACATGAAAAAAAGCTCAGCATCACTGATTATTAGAGAAATGCAAATCAAAACTACTATGAGGTACCACCTCACACCAGTCAGAATGGCCATCATTAACAAATCCACAAATAACAAAATGCTGGAAGAGGGTGTGGAGAAAAGGGAACCCTCCTACACTGCTCGTGGGAATGTAAATTTGTACAACCACTATGGAAAACAGTGTGACTGTACCTTAAAAACTAAATATAGAACTACCATATGAGTCAGCAATCCCACTCTCGGGCATATATCCAGACAAAACTTTCCTTGAAAAAGACACATGCACTTGTATGTTCATTGCAGCACTATTCACAATAGCCAAGACATGGAAACAACCTAATTGTCCATCAACAGATGAATGGATTGAGAAGACATAGTATATGTACACAATGGAATACTACTCAGCCATAAAAAAGAACAAAATAATGCCACTTGCAGCAACATGGATAGAACTAGAGACTCATACTAAGTAAAGTCAGAAAGAGAAAGACAAATACCATATGATGTCACTTATATCTAGAATCTAATATACAGCACAAATGAGCCTTTCCACAGAAAAGAAAATCATGGACTTGGAGAACGGACTTGTAGCTGCCAAGGGGGAGGAGGGAGTGGGAGGGACTGGGAATTTGGGGTTAATATATGCAAACTATTGCCTTTGGAATGGATAAGCAATGAGATCCTGCTGTATAGCACTGGGAACTATATCTAGTCACTTATGATGGCGCATGATGGCTAGTGTGAGAAAAAGAATGTATATATGTATGTATGACTGGGTTCACTTTGCTGAACAGTAGAATATTGATAGAACACTGTAAACCAGCTATAATGGAAAAAATAAAAATCACTTAAAAATAAAATAAAACTAAAATTGTATCATCAACCAAGGCAAGTGAAAGCACAGCCACACAAAAACTTGTACTAGGATGTTCATAGCACCATTATTCACAATAGCCAAAATGTTGAAACACCAAAGGTTTATTAACCGAGGAATGGATCAACAAAGGTGGCTGATCCGTAAATAAAATATTCAGCCATAAAAAAGAACAAAGTCCTGACACTCGTTATGACATTAATGAAGCTTGAGGTAATTATGCTAAGTGAAAAAAAACAGTCACAAAAGGCCATTCTGTTTATATGAAATGTCCAGAACGGGGAAATCGCTGTCCGGTATATTCCCCGTAAACTCTTTGCCAAAAGCATTTTTGCTGCAGATGTTTTCTCCCACGTAACTAATTGGCCACGAGGCAATTTGGTTGTAAAAGATCAAATAACAAAGAGTAAAAGAGGGACATTAAAAAGGACACACGGACGCATGAAAACTGAGTAACAAAATTAAAAGGGCTTTATTGTAAAATACGAAGTTTTTGAATAGACTGAACACGGGTGTAGGTTCACGGCCATCATGTGCAAATAACTGATTTTATTTTGTGGGTTGTGCTTAACCCCTGGTCTTCGAAGTCTTCCACTCATAGTTCCATACAGTTTTCTGCTTGTGGCTTCATCTCCTCATCACACTTTTTTCCTTTTTCGCTAAAATTCCTCCTTTCAAGAGAGGTATCGGTTTCCAGCTCCTAGGCTGCACATTTGTCACCGTGCTCTGTATTGCGCTGGGAAAAGCCCCCACACCACTGTGTTCTTGGCATGTTGTCACCCGTCTGTTGATAGATGTTCCAAAGTTCTGTGGGAAATGGGGGTTCAACTCTGCGCCTCTTTCTCCTCCAACACAGGGGGTTTCAAGATAAGAAACCAGCTCTTGGGGCCAGTCATTATCATCCGTCAGCTCCATTGAGCCATTCACAGTGTTGCTAAGAGGAAGAAACGCTAACACATTTCAACCAGTTGAAACCAAGCTGTCAAACCGAGGTGTCAAACAGTTGTTTTCTCTTTCATGGCAAAAATGCCTTCCAGCCCATGAGCTGTGTGGTGAAGATGTTTGGGGCAAAAATGCTGGTGGCAGAGATGTCAAAGGCAAAGATGCTTGGAGCCGAAAGTCCCTGGAACCGTTTTGAAAGTTAGGTGGAATTTTTACTGCGTCTGGCATGTGGTGACACTCATCAGTGATAACGTATCACTAGGAAGGGAGACCCACGTTCCACCACCTGACTGCTGTTCTTTGGGCTAAAAGACGGGCATGGTGACACAAAGCTGGGATGGGGGAAGTAAAAGGGGCAGCGGGGGCTGGCCTAGGGAAACAAAGCTGTTTTCTGATCAGATAAGTCTTCCTAAAGCTCAGGCAACGCAAAAGTACCTGTCGGACGTCTGCTTCATTCTATAGGGTTCTCGGGCCCAGTCGTCGGCTGGAGGCCC
>PVHT020000100.1:1084528-1101161 GCA_004024745.2 Catagonus wagneri | reverse complement strand
TTGTCTTTTTGCCTTATCTAGGGCCGCACCTGCGGCATATGGAGGTTCCCAGGCTAGGGGTCTAACAGGAGCTGTAGCCGCCGGCCTTCGCCACAGCCACAGCAACGTGGGATCCGAGCCGCGTCTGCGACCTACACCACAGCTCACGGCAACGCCGGATCCTTAACCCACTGAGCAAGGCCAGGGATTGAACCCGCAACCTCATGGTTCTTAGTCGGATTCGTTAACCACTGAGCCACGAAGGGAACTCCCAACGTGGCCAGTCTTGATGTGGCAGTGAGTGTGTGTGTGTGTGTGTGTGTGTGTGTGTGTGTGTGTGTGTATACAAAAAATCTATGGGGGCAGTAGAAGGGGCAGGGAGGGCCGGCCTGGGGAAATAAAGCTATTTTCTGATCAGGTAAGTCTTCCTAACGCTCAGGCAATGCAAAAGTACCTGTCAAACGTCTGCTTCAACAGAAATTTTTATTTATATATATATAATATATAATATAAATATATGTATTATATATAAATATATACTATATATATCATATACAAAAATATTATATATATATATATATATTTTTTGCTCTTTAGGGCTGCACATGCGGCATATGGAAATTCCCAGGCTGGGGGTCGAATCGGAGCTGCAGCTGCCAGCCTGAGCCACAGCCCCAGAAACGCGGGATCCCAGTCACATCTGTGACCTACGCCATAGCTCACGGCAATGCCACTGAGCGAGGCCAGGGATCGAACCTGCCACCTCAAGGATACAAGTTTGTAACCTGCTGAGCCACAATGGGAGCGCCTCTGCAAGTGTATCTTTTAGACGTGATTAAACATTTAAATCAGAAGAAGTTGAGTGAAGCGTATCACTCTTTACAATATGGTTAAGCCTCATCGAATCAGCTGAAGGCCGTAAGAACAAAGCCTGGAGTTCCCTGGTGGCCTAGCAGTTAAGGACCGGGCATTGTCACTGCCAAGTGGCATGGGTCACTGCTGTGCCATACTTTCGTTCCCTGGCCTGGGAACGTCCACATGCTACAGGTGAGGCAAAAATAAAACATAAAAAAAGGAAAGCCTGAGGGTTCCTGAAAAGAAGGAATTCTCCTCCAGACTGTAACAGAGAAACACTTCCTGAGCTGTCAGTCTGCAGCCCTGCGGAGTTTGACTCAACGCTGTGACACTGGCCTGAATTTCCAGCCTGCCGTCTTGCCCTACAGATTTTGGACTCGTCAGCAACCACCATCATGTGAAGCAATTTCTCAAAATAAGTCTCTGTTTCTCTATCTGTAGAGAAACTCTGACGGTTCTGTTTCTCTGAGAATCTTGACTAACACGGTTTCTTTAGAAACCAGCTCCTGCTGAGATCTGGGGTGGGAATTGGGCAAGAGCCGCGTTGGATGGGATCCTGTGGGTGGATGGGGGTGCCCAGGGACTCAGGCAGCAGCCTCCCCAAGACTCAGGCGGGAGGGTCTGAATCAGGGTCAGCAGACCACGGCTTGTGAGCCAGGTCCACCCCAGCCCGCTGGGTGCCGCCCACGGAGTAAAGAGCAGCTTCTGTGTGTTTTGAGGGCTGTCAAAACACCTGAAAGCTGAAGCACTGGGGTGTGGCGCTGCTGCAGGAACGAGGACACCGTTCTTCTTTTGTGTTTTGTTTTGGCTGCACGCACGGCATGCAGAATTTCCCAGGCCATGGATCGAACCCGCACCCGAGCAGTGAACGGAGCCTCGACGGTGACAGTGCCAGATCCTTAACTGCCAGCCCACTAGGGCCCCTTCCAAACGGCGGGCTCCTCTTGTTCGTTACAGAAGTATACCTTCAGTGCTAGAATAAAAGAAGACCACAAAGACGAAGCCTCTTCTGAAGAAGTCTGAAATAAAGGGTCTCTTTGCTCAACTTGAATCTATAAATTTTAGGGAGGATGGTACCTATTTATAATACATTTGTAACATTTATGAAATGTCATTTATCATTTTCAGTATATGCTCATTTTAAAAATGCATGCTATGTATACATATATATATATGTATATAGCAATTTATTAATTTACAAATATTAGATTTTCCACTCTGATTTCATGAAGCTATTTTTTTCAAATCTTCTCCTGAATTTCTTTTTTTTTTTTTTGTCTTTTTGCCTTATATAGGGCCGCACCTGCGGCATGTGGAGGTTCCCAGGCTAGGGGTCTAACAGGAGCTGTAGCTGCTTGCCTTCACCACAGCCACAGCAACGTGGGATCCGAGCTGCGTCTGCAACCTACACCACAGCTCACGGAAACGCCGGATCCTTAACCCACTGAGCAAGGCCAGGGATCGAACCCGCAACCTCATGGTTCTTAGTCAGATTTGTTAACCACTGAGCCACGACGGGAACTCCCTGAATTTCTGACACTAGTGTCTTTAGTATCACTGGACCTGTCCTCTTAAACACACACACACACACACACACACACATACACACACACACACACCCCTACTATGAAACATTTAAACATACGCAAGTCAAGAGAATAGCATAGTGAAACCCCGTATGCCCATCACTAGCTTCAATAATTACCCCTGTCTGGCTAGTCGGGTTTCCTTATGTCCATCCTATTTGTCTCTCCTGTATTATTTTTCTCTTTTTTAAAAATTGAGGTAAAAGTCACATATCAACCATCTTAAAGTATATATATTTCAGTGGCATTTAGTACGTTCACAACATTGTACAAACCTCCACCTCTGTCTCGTTTCAAAGCATTTTCATCAGCCCCAAAGAAACCCACACCCGCATAAGCAGTCACTCTCTCGCCATGGCCCCTGGCAACAAATGAGCTCTTGTCTGTCTCTTTGGATTTCCTTTCCTGGGTATTTCATACACTATGTGACGTTGTCTGTCTGGCTTCTTTCACTTCAGTTTACTTCTTCAGTAAATAAGGGGAGATAATCGTCATAACGGCATTAGAATATAATCGTAGTAACCATTATGACATAAGACATCTCTCAAAATCAACACATTTTTAGTATCACCTAATGTTCAAGCTGTGTTCAACTACCCCAGTTATCTCAAAAATGTCTTTTTATCGTTGGTTTGTTCGAACGAGAATCCCAGCTAGGATCACAAGATACCCTCAGTGTCAATGCCTCTTAGGTCTCTTTCATTCTCTCTTTCTTAATAAGAGTTAATTTCCATGGAGTTGCCCCTATTCCAGGAAAGAATTATACTGAGTAAGAATACTGCTTCCTCCGCTCCCACATGTCATGCACTAGTCTTATTCCAATGCCTGTATATCTAGATCAACATTTGGAACCACTGAGGAGGGTGCCCGGAGCACATCATATTTAAGATGCCCCGGGCCTTACATAGAGCACTTGTGGAAACTGTATGTGATGTCGTCATTGGACATCTTATCACGAGCCAGAAGCAGGTGTCTCTGCTAATCTATAAAATATGCATTTCCATATTATTTTTTACAAAATGTTTATCATGAAATACTATATTGCTTTTGTCCCCCTTTTATTATAGAATATTAAAAACATATACACAAAGAGAATAGTAAACTTTCATTTACTCATCACTCAGCTCGACAATCATTAGTTGGTGACAAGTCATACTTCTTATGTGTAACTCCCTCCTTCTCGCCCTCCTCACTCTATGTTATCTTGAGGTAAATCCCAGGTATTATATCATTTCAACTCTAAATATTTCAGCATATAGGCAAAAAAATATAACGACTCTTTTAAAAACATAACTATAATACCATTGCTGCCAAAAATTTAGTAATAATTCCATAAGGTCATCAAATGTCCAGTCCGTGGGTCAAATTGCCCCAGTTACCCCATAATATTTCTGTTTTCACAGCCGATCTGTTCAAATCAGTATCTAAGCAAGGTGCATTCACTGCAGTGGTTGATATGTCTTTTAAGTCTCCTTTTAATTCAACTATTGGTTGTCCTTTATTTTTTTTCCCTTGGGATTCGTTGTTTGAGGAGACTGGGTTTTTGGTCCTGTGGAAGTTCCTACATGGCTGATTGCATCTCTGGGGTGTTTCTAACCTGTCCCTCTGTCCCTTGTACTCCTAGGAAACTTATGGTTCATGGGTTGGTCTGATTCAGGTTCAATTATTTTGCAAAGACCACTTCGCAGGGGTCTTGCGTCCTTCCACTAGGAGGGACCTCGTGTCTCTTTCTCTCTTTTTGAGACAGAAGTGATCATTGCCTGCATCCATTATTTCATTAGGAGGTTGAACAATGGAGTATTGCAACTGCATTGCTTTTTATTCAGTAGATGAAATACTTCTTAGAGGAAAACTTTCCCTTGGCAATTGCTTTTTTGCCAAGTTGTCCTGGATACAGTTTGTACAGGAAGTCAGGTTAATTGATTGACTGCCTTTTTTTTTTTAGGGCCGCACCCATGGCACATGGAGGTTCCCAGGCTAGGGGTCCAATCGGAGCTACAGCTGCTGGCCTACAGCAATGCCAGATCCGAGCCACGTCTGCAAACTACACCGCAGCTCATGGCAACGCCAGATCCTTAACCTACTGAGCGAGGTCAGGGATCGAACCCGCAACCTCATGGTTCCTAGTCGGATTCTTTTCCACTGTGCCACGATGGGAACTCCTGAACTCACAAATTTCAACGTATGTTTTGTTTTATTCCATTGCAGTTAATAATTTTTGTAGTGTTTCACACTGTCCAGTTTTTGGTCTGTGGAGCTTTGTCACATTGGCTCCTGTGTCCACTTAACACAATTTCAGTAATTTTTGATTGCTTCTTTGCTTACCTTGGACATTTCCTACCCTACAATTGAAATAAGCCACTTTCTCCAGAGCTCTGTGGTTTCTTTAGTGGGAAACAGTGTTTAGAGGCCACTAGTCCGGGCCTCAGGAATACTCATTGGCACCATCCTGGTCACAGTTTCTAGGCCTTCTCAGTGGACAGCTGAGAGCTATGAATTTCCTTTTCTTTTTCCCTTACCAAAGAACAAAATCTTTCCAGTAGAGCAATTTGTTCTGTGGTATTCCCTGGGCCAAATACCTACTTCAAAAATGTATATATAAACATCTATGATTATTATGGTTATTAGCTTCTTAAATTACATGTTATATATTTCCTTTTGGGTGTATCCAGATTTTGGGTTCTTTTTTTCCCCTCATCTTGGTACACGGTACAACACTCTTTCATTGGCTCTGGTCAAAACCTCTTAAATTTTCTTTTTCTTTTTTTTTTTTTTGTGGGTGGGGCGTACTTTTTTTTTTTTTTGTGGGTGGCATGTGGAGGTTCCTGGGCAGGGATGGAACCTGCCCTGCAGCAGTGCCCAGAGCCACGGCATGGACAGCACCGGATCCTTAACTGCTAGGCCACCAGGGAACTCCTTAGATTTTGTTTTTAAACATTAAAGATTTTTAAAAGGTAAAACAATGTTTAAAATATTACACACATATTTTTTTAAATTCACATTTTGGTGCAAGTGGGAGTGTGAAGTGTTGTAAAATCCTGTGATTACAAGTTTGTGAGTCTCTGAAAGAGTTGAGAATGCGTGAAATAACACAGATTTCCACACCCTACTGCCCTTCCACTGCTGTCAACGTGATGTAGGCACTTGAAAGCCACAAAACTGTTTCTCTTTCTTCCTTTCTTTCTCCCTTCCTTCCTTCCTTCCTTCCTTCCTTCCTTCCTCCCTCCCTCCCTCTCTTTCTTCCTTTCTTTCTCCCTTCCTTCCTTCCTTCCTTCCTTCCTTCCTCCCTCCCTCCCTCCCTCCCTCTCTCTCTCCCTTTCTTTCTTTCTTTCTTTCTTTCTTTCTTTCTTTCTTTCTTTCTTTCTTTCTTTCTTTCTTTCTTTCTTTCTTTCTTTCTTTCTTTCTTTCTTTCTTTCTTTCTTTCTTTCTCTTTGCTTTTTAGGGCCACACCTGCGGCATATGGAAGTTCCCAGGCTAGGAGTTGAATCAGAGCTGCAGCTGCCAGCCACAGCCACAGCCACAGCAACACCAGATCCGAGCCTCATCTTTGACCTACACCGCAGCTCATGGCAACGCCAGATCTCTGAACCACTAAGTGAATCCAGGGATTGAACCTGCATCCTCATGGATACCAGTCAGATTTGTTTCCACTGCGCTACAATGGGAACTCCTAAAACCATTTCTTTCAATCAGTTAATCCACCTAATAAAGTGAACACTGATGTAAACTCTGGACTCTGGGTGATAATGATGTGTTCACGGAGGTTCATCAACTGTAACAAATGCTCCACTCTGACAGGGGATGTTATGTATGAAATATCTGCATCATCTCCTCAATTTGCCATGAACCTGAAACTGTTCTAAAAAATAAAGTCTATTTCAAAACAAAAATCCATTGGCTCAGAACTCCGACTTTTTCTAGGATGGCCTGATCTTCACCACCAGTTATCAGAGGTTATAAAATCTGGCTATGATCGGCAATGTTCAGAGGGCCCCTGAGGTTGTTCCTGCTGATTCTTGTCAGTAGAATGTCTGTGAATAAAAATAACAGGTGGTGCCTCTGGTGAAGGATCCAGCATTGCTCCTGCAGTGGCTCGGGTGCTGCATAGGTCATAGCTGCAGCTTCAATTCAATCCCTGGCCCAGGAACTTCCATGTGCTGTGAGTGTGGCCATTAAAAAAAAGGGAGGGGGGGGGAGTTCCCATCGAGGCTCAGTAGAAATGTATCGGACTAGTATCCATGAGGATACAGGTTCGATCCCTGGCCTTGCTCATGGGATTAAGGATCCAGCATTGCCTTGAGCTGTGGTGTAGGTTGCAGATGTGGCTCGGATCCCGCGTTGTTGTGGCTGTGGTGTAGGCCTGCAGCTGCAGCTCCGATTGGACCCCTAGCCTGGGAATCTCCATATGCCGTGAGTGCGGTCCTAAAAAGAGGAAGTGGATGGGAATGTACAGAGAGATTTGACAAACCCTCTCTCCCCAACCACACACAGTTTCCCTATTATTTACATCTTGTATGAGTGTGGTTGATACATTATTATTCATCAAATCCACAGTTTATATTAGGATTCCCCCTTCGTGTTATACATCCTGTGGGTTTTGACAAATGTGCAATGACATGCTCCACAAATATAAGACCACATAGAATAATTTCACTACCCCGAATCCCCTGGGCTCCACCTCCTCATCTTTCCTTCCCTCCCCGTGAACCCCTGCCAACCACAGATCTTTGTGCTGTCTCCACTGCTTTGCCTTTTTCAAAAAATCAGAGTTGGTATCATACTGTATTTTCTTTTTGTTGTCTGTATTGTTTTCTCCATCTTATTTATTTATTCTTTTTTTTATGGAAGTATAGTTAATTTATCATATTATGTTAGTTTCTGGTGCACAACAGTGATTTGGGATTTTTTTTCCTATTTTTTTAAAAAAGAAACTGTATCATCAATTCATACTACTGTTTCCAATACAAATGACTTTAACCATTAGAGTGGGTATAAAGTGCTATCTCGTGTTTTTGAATTGCATTTCTCGCATGAATGATGATGTTGAACATCTTGTCACATGCTTATCGGTCATTTGACTATCTCGTTTGGAGAAATGTCTATTCAGACCCTTTATATACATATATATATATAAAGGCCATGCCTGTGGCGTGCAGAAGTTCCTGGGCCAGGGACTGAATTCTCACCACAGCAGTGGCCCAAGCCACTGCAGTGACAACACCAGATCTGTAGCCCGCTGCACCAAAAGAGAACTCCCTTTGTCTTTTTTTTTTTAGGGCCACACCGGTGGCATATGGAAGCTCCCAGGCTAGGGGTTGAGCCTACGCTGTAGCCACAGCAACACCAGATCTGAACTTCGTCTGCGACCTACACTGCAGCTCACAGCAACACCAGATCCCCAGCCCACTGATGGAGGCCAGGAGTTGAAACTGCAGTCTCGTGGATTCGTCTCCACTGTGCCACAACAGGAACTCCCTCTTTGTCTCTTTTTAATTGAATTATTTGTCTTATTATTATCGAGTTGTAAATGTTCTTTATATATTTGAGATACAATTCTCTTATCAGATATACAATTTGCAAATATTTTTTCATTTTCTGTGTTTTTTCACTTTCTTAATAGTGTTCTTTGTTTTTATTAAAGTATAGTTGACTTACAATGTTATGCCAGTCTCCGCTGTACAGTAAAGTGACTCAGTTATACACGTACACATGTTCTTTTTCATGTTCTTTTCCATCATGGTCTATCCCAGGAGATTGGATATAGTTCCCTGTGCTGTGCAGTAGGACCTTGTTGTTTAACCTATTTGTTTGTTTGTTGTTAGCTTTTTAGGGCCACACCTGCAGCATAAGGAAGTTCCCAGGCTGGGAGTCAAGTCAGAGCTATAGCTGCTGGTCTATATACCCCAGCCACAGCAACGCTGGATCCAAGCAGAGTCTGCAACTTACACCACAGCTCACAGCAACGCCTGATCTCTCACCCACTGGGCCAGGCCAGGGATCGGACCTTCATCCTTATAGATACTAGTCAGACTTGTTACGACTGAACCACAATGGGAACTCCTTGTGCCCTATTTTAGATTCTGCATCTAAAATTCCATATCATATGGTATTTGTCTTTCTTTTTCTAACTTACTTCAGTTAGTATGATAACCTCTAATTGCATCTATGTTGCTGTGAATGCCATTATTTAATTCTTTTTTATGGCTGAGTAGTATTCCATTGTATGTTTGTACCACATCTTCTTTTTCTTTTTCTTTTTTTTTTGGTCTTTTCTAGGGCCACATCCGCGGCATATGGAGGTTCCAGGCTAGGGGTCCGATCAGAGCTGTAGCCGCCGGCCTATGCCACAGACACAGCAATGCCAGATCTGAGCCAAGTCTGCAACCCACACCACAGCTCAAGGCAATGCCAGATAGTTAACCCACTGAACAAGGCCGGGGATCGAACCCGCAACCTCATGGTTCTTAGTCCTATTTGTCAACCACTAAGCCACAACGGGAACTCCTGTACCACATTTTCTTAATCCACTCATCCGTAATGGACATTTAGGTTGTTTCCATGTCTTGGCTATTGTGCAGCACGAAATTTTAAATGTTAATAAAGCCCAGTCTATCTGTTTACCCTTTGACTCCTTGCACTTTTCATGTCATATCTAAGATTCCATTGCGAAATCCAAGGTCATGAAGATTTTTGGCCTATGTTTCCTTCCTGTGTTTTATATTTTAGCTCTTAAATTTAGATCTCTGATCTATTTTGAGTTAGTTTTTGTGTGTGGTATGAGGTAGAAGTTCAGTTTCTTTCTTTTGCATGTGGATATCCAATTGTCCCAGCATCATCTATTAAAATGACTATTCTTTCCCATGAATGGCCTTGACACCCTTGTCAAAAATCAATTTACTGTAAAAGTGAGGATTTATCTCTGGGCTGTCAGTTCTACTCCATTGATCTATATGTCTTGATTATCTAAACTGTCTTTATTACTTTAGCTTGTAGTAATGCTGAAATCAGGAAGTGTTAGTTCTCCAACTTTTTTCTTCCCTTTTGTCTATTCTGGGTCTTTTGAATACCCATAAAATTTTAGAGTCAGCTTGTCAATTTCTGCAAAAGGCCACCTGGTATTCTGCTAGAGATTGCACTGAATCTGTAAATGAACTTGGGGAATGTTGTCTTCTTAAAAAGAATAAGTCTCCCAATCCATGGACAGGGAATGTTTTTTCATTTTCATTTATTTAGGTCTTTTAAAATTTCTTTCAACACTGTTTTGCAGGTTTCAGTACACAATATTCTTTCATCTCCTTGGTTAAATGTATTCCTGGTTATTGTATTCTTTTTGGTGCTACTGTAAATGGAATTGTTTTCTTTTTCTTTTTTTCAGTCTTTTTGTCTTTTTAGGGTCACACCTGTGGCATAGCGGCATACGGAGGTTCCCAGGATAGGAGTCTAATCAGAGCTGTAGCTGCCGGCCTATATCACAGCCACAGCAACGCCAGATCCAAGCAGGGTCTGCAACCTACACCACAGCTCACGGCAACACCGGATTCTTAACCCACTGAGCAAGATCAGGGATCAAACCAGCAAATTCATGGTTCCTAATTGGATTTGTTTCCACTGTGCCATGACAGGAACTCCAGAACTGTTAATTTCATTTTTAGATTTTTCATTCCCAGTATTAGAAATACAACTTTTTAATATTTTTCTTATAATCTGAACTCATTTACTCACTCTGATTGCATGTGTGTCTTAGGGTCTTCTATATATAATATCATGTAATCCACAAACAGAGATTTTTTTTTTTGATTTTTTTGCCTTATCTAGGGCCGCACCCGCAGCATATGGAGATTCTCAGGCTAGAGGTCTAACAGGAGCTGTAGCTGCCAGCCTTCACCACAGTCACAGCAACGCGGGATCCAAGCCGTGTCTGTAACCTACACCATAGCTCATGGCAACACCAGATCCTTAACCCACTGAGCAAGGCCAGGGATCAAACCCACAACCCCATGGTTCCTAGTCGGATTTGTTAACCACTGAGCCACGATGGGAATTCCCTAGAGATGGTTTTATTTCTTCCTTTACAACTTGGATACTTTTTATTTCTTGTTCTTGCCTAATTGCCTTGGCTAGAACCTCCAGTAAAATGTTGAACAGAAGCGATGAGAGTAGATCAAGTTGTTCCTGATCTTAAGCGGAAAGCATACAGTCTTTCACTATTAAGTATGGTGTCAGCTCCTTCTCCTTGAGGTTATTTGCAGATGTCCTTTATCAGGTTGAGGAACCATCTGCCTAGGTTTTGAGTGTTTCTTCATGAAGGGGTGTTCCTGCATTTATGAGATGATCATATGGTTTTTGTCCTTTATTCTACTGATATGATGTATTATATTGATTGATTTTTGTATGTTAAACCAACTTGGAGTTCCCGTCGTGGCTCAGTGGTTAACAAATCCGACTAGGAACCATGAGGTTGCAGTTTCGATCCCTGGCCTTGCTCAGTGGGTTAAGGATCCGGCGCTGCCGTGAGCTGTGGTGTAGGTTGCAGACGCGGCTCGGATCCCGCATTGCTGTGGCTGTGGTGCAGGCCGGCGACTACAGCTCCTGTTAGACCCCTAGCCTGGGAACCTCCATATGCCGTGGGTGTGGCCCTAGATAAGGCAAAAAAGACAAAAAACAAAACAAAAAGAAAACAATCTTGCATTCTTTGGATAAATCCTGCATGGTCATGGTATATAATAATTTTTATGTGGTGCTAGATTCAGCCTGCTAGCATTTTGTTGAGAGTTTGTCCATGTTTATTAGAGATATTGGTATGTAGTTTCCATGTGGTATTTTTGTCTGGTTTCAGCAACAGGGTAATACTAGCCTCATAGAATGATCTGGGAAATATTTCTTCCTCTTCTAGTTTTTGGAAGAATTTGTGAAGAAATGGTATTAGTTCTTCTTTAAATGTTTGGTGGAATTCACCAATGAAGTCATATGGGGCTGGGCTTTTCTTTGTGGGTGGTTTTTGATTAGCCATTCAATCTGTTTACTTGTTATAAATCTCTTCAGAGTTTCAAATTATTCTTGAGTCAGTTTTGGTAGTTTGTGTCCTTCTCAGAATTTGTGAGTTCCATCTAAATTATCTCTTTTACTGGCATGTAGTTATGCATATTATTCCTTTAGGTTATTTTCATTTCTATAAGAATGGGTAGTAATGTGTGCCTTTTCAGTCCCAATTTTGCTGACTCTTTTTTCTTGGTCAGTCTAGCTAAAAGTTGTCAATTTTGTTGATTTTTTTTAAAGAGCCAACTTCTGCTTTCATTGACTTTTTTTCTATTTATTTCTATTCTTTTTTTCATTAATTTCTGCTCCATTATTTTCTTTCTCTACTTGTTTTGGGTTTAATTTGTTCTTCTTTTTCTAGTTTCTTAAGGTTGAAGTTTAGGTTACTGACTTGAGATCAACATCCTTTTTAAAGCATAAGCATTTATAGATATACATTTTCCTCTAAGTGTTGCTTTGGCGACAACCCATAAGTTTTACTACAGTGTGTCTTTATTTTCATTCATATCAGAGTATTTCTAATTTCCCTTGTGACTTCTTCTCTGACTCATTGATTATTTCCGTTAGTTTCTTAATGTGTATAGAATCTGTAGTGAAAATATCTTTCTTTACTCCATCTAGTTAACATTTAATCAATTTTGTTCATCTTTCAAATAACCAAATCTGGGAGTTCTTTTTTTTTTTTTTTTTTTGCTTTTTAGGGCCACACCCACAGCCTATGGAGGTTTCCAGGCTAGGGGTCCAATTGGAGCTATAACTGCCGGCCTACGCCACAAGCCACAGCAACGCCAGGTCTGAGCCATGTCTGTGACCTACACTACAGCTCACGGCAACGCCAGATCCTTAACTCACTGAGGAGGCCAGGGATCAAACCTGCAACCTGACGGTTCCTAGTCCGATCGGGAACTCCACACAATAAAATGTTTTTAATTTTTCCTATAAACAGTCATATCTATTTTAGAGAAATTAAAAGAAAAAATATTGTCTTTCATATGTACCTACGTTTTTTTTTTTTTTACCATTTCTGATGTTCTTCATTCCTTCCTAAAGATCCAGGTCTGTGGTCTAACCAAACAGTACCCACCAGCCTTCACATCTGAATAGGAGCCCCCACTTCCCACCCACTAACTCAGCTAAGTTTTTGACAATACCTTCGGGCTGGCACACAGGGTGGAGCTCACTCTGTCCACCTTACAGGTGGGAAAACTGGGGCTCGGGGAGAGGTAGTGACTTGCGCAGCTGGTGAGCAGCAGAGCTGGAATCAGCACCTAGGTCTGTCCACCCTTGGTCCAGTGTCTCCCATGTTTCTCAAAGACTGCAGAGTTGTCAGAACTCCTCCTGTGGTATAGACAGCTCCTTCTGTTGGGGTCATCGCCTCCTGGGAGACTGTGTCCCTCAGGAGGTCATTCCTTGTAAGGAGCCATTCTTTAGGGTCCTTGGTGGCAGAAATCAGGGGGAAAATAAACAAGGTGGGCTTTTTCGTGGGCCTCACCTTCTTGCCAAGGTTACAAGCCTCACAAGGCCACAGAGGGTTCACGGGCACAGTGGTTGGTGTTGATGGTCTCCCCATCTCCTCCCAACGCCGTTGTCTGTCTTGGTGCCCCCCACCTCTCCCAGGAACTCCTCTGCTTTTTATTTCTTAATTTTTTGGGCTGTGCCCACAGCACACAGAATCCCAGGCCAGGGATCGAACTCCTGCCACAGCACTGACAATGTTGGATCCTTAACCCTCTGTGCCACTACGGAATTCCCCGGGAGCTCCTTTAGAACCCCTTCTCCCCTAGACTCCCTAAAACTTACTGGTTAGCTAACTACCTGACTCACCAAGGACTTTCTTTGCAGCCTGAGCCACTGAGCCAACGAGTAGGGGCTGATTCCCAGGGGACCTGTGGGGCTGGGGCATCACCATGATTCCTTCCTACATTTCTACTCAATGCTTTGCAGTTTGCTACGTGCTCTTGTGACTCTCTCTCATTCCAGCCTCCCAAAGGTTCCAGGAGGAGGCACAAGCAAGCATCTCCGGAAGCAAAAGTTTCCTAGTTATTCCAGCTGACCTGTGAGATATGAAGTCGGGAAAATGGGAAGAGTGTGTCTGAGTCCAGACGCAGAACTCCAACATCCTTGGGTGGCCCAGTGAAGAGGCTGGGCCTCTGTGGCTCCAGCCTCGATTTTTCTGTCATAGGGCAGAAATCCAGCTGTGCCAGTCCTTCAGGAAGAAGGTCCTGTCACTTCTCCTTTTAGTGAGGTCCTCGGCCACCAGATTTCGTGGATCAGCAGAATCTGATCCTTCCTTAGCTTCCAAGAGGGAGCTGTTTCTACAAGGGGAAGGATGAGACTGGCTTCAGGCAAGACAGGAAAACCAAGTGGTTAGGGCTTCTGGTCCCTAAGCCCCGGGACGCCTAGCCTTCTCAGGGCGTGGTCTCCTCAGCTGTGGCCAATCAGAAGGATCCTTGTGCACATGCTCAGAGGCCTTCCCTCCTCCTGCACCAACCTGCTTTCCGCGAGCCTGCGGTTAGTACACATCTTCCAGCCTCTCTCCCAACATCACTACTGACTCTCCTTGCATCTCCCAGGACTTAAGGACAACAAGCCCCCTAAGTCCTCATCCTGGGTCCCACCCAGTGGTACACCCAAGCCAGCTCACACTGACCTGGGACAGCATCTCTTCCCAACTCCACTTTCGGTGACATCGGGTTGAAATTTGGAATCAGCCACTTTAGGAGCATTTACATCACAAGACCCAGGAAACACGGCAAGCCACAGCTTTCCCCTCAGAGCCAGCTGTTAAACATTTACCAGCACATCACTGGCCCCATCTCACCTGTCTGTCAACCAAGACCTGCCAAAGTATTTGTTGATAATCGGTGTTGGTATCAGCCACTTCTGTGTAGGGTTCCTGAGTCCCTACCCTAGCAAGTCACCCTGGCCCCAGGGCGCAGAGCCAGCCAGGAGGTGGCAGATGGAAGCCAGGCCAGCATGCCCCGAACTGGCAAGGATAAGGGGATATGCGCAGAGCACGGACAGTTTCTGCTACACACACACACACACACACATACACACACACTTGTTTACTTTAATACCTATAGGTTTGGATTATTGGGGCCTTTTTTTGGTATTTTGTTTTTCCTTTTTATGGCTGCACCTGCTACATGCATATGGAGGTTTCCTGGGCTGGGGTCAAATTGGAGCTGCAGCTACCAGCCTACGCCACAGTCATGGCAACACCAGATCTGAGCTGCATCTGTGCCTACACCACAGCTCATGGCAACGCCAGATCCTTAACCCACTGAGCAAGGCCAGGGATCAAACCTGCATCCTCAGAGAGACAACACTGGCTTCTTAACCTGCTGAACCACCACAGAAATTCTGGGTCTGTTTATTTCAATGCATACTGGGAAAAAATACAGCCAATACACTAAACCTGTGATTTCATGCATCTTGTTGGATGAAGTCAGCTTCTTAGAAACCATTAAGTGCATGATAGATTGGGTGGTGGGCAGAAATGGTAAAAAGTATGGAAGTGATGGAACGGATGAAGTTTAGTTTTTGGTGGGGACCCAGCGAAGAATTTGAAGCAGGGGAGTGATAAGAGCTGGTCTGCTTTTTAAGAGCTGCTTTCTTGCATCTGCGTGCAGAGGACACTGGAGAGAAGCAAGCCGGGAGGTGGCAGAATGGGACTGAGAAGGAACAGACAGATCTGGAGGCTGCTGAACAGGTACAGTCAACAAAATCAGAGGTGTTATTCGATGTGGGGAGGGGAACAGCGGTGACCTCCCTGGACATTAAGGAACAATGCACCAGTTGCCTTTGGGGCGGGCGGTAGAGGTACAGAGTGTTGCCTCTGCCCCCAGCCTCCCACCCTGGCTGCTTCCCATCACCCTGCAGAACTCAGCCAGTCCCACCGCTCACCAGGCTTCCTGGAAAGCCCCTCATCTCGCTGGAGCTCCTGCCGCCTTCTTATCTGAAGCTTCCTCACCCCCCGACGCGGACCCATAACTTCCTTTGCTCTCCCAGAGCCCTTTGTACCTCTGTGTCCGGCAGATGCTGGGCACTAGCAACGACTCCCCCTTGTCAACATTTATTGCCGGCCCGGCCACATGCCGGCCATCATGTACGGCGGCGGGTGGTTCACTTTCTCCGGGTTCCCCTGGGAAGCAAAACGTTCCATCCCCACGTCGCAGAAGACAAAACCGAGGCTGAAAGGGCCAGAATCTGAACCCAGGCCCTAATCGTCTCCAAAGCCCATGCTCTTAAGCTCTCTGCTCCCTATGCCTTATCATGCTCCAGTGTAATCATTTGTTGATGTGTCTGTCTTCCCATGTGGACAAACGGCATTGGGTCTGAAATGGGTCCCGCCCTGGATCTGAACAGGACTTGCTCACCTGAAGCTTGGATTTCTGACTCGGAGCTCTGCCAAGAGGTGCTGGCACGGCCCCCTTGCTGGGTCCTGTCACCCAAGGTGGGCAGACCTGCCTCTGGAAGGCTTGGCCCACATCCAGTGTCTTTCTCTTCGCCCACTGCCCTGTCTTTCTGCTTTGAGTTTTACCTCTTGGCCCCTGCTTCTGTTCCCCTGGGTCCTCCAACATCTAGGAGGTAAAATGACACTGAGACGTACAAGGGGACCCCGTAGCTCCCTTTGGTTTACAGCTGCCCCAGGTCACCGGGCAGACTGGCCAGCTGGTTAGCGGTGCCGCCGTCTCTGCTCCTGTTTCTGCTAAGTTGAGCGCTTGGAAGACCTCGCACTGGGAGACCAAAGGGCAAGGTGCTTCACAGCTGCCACCCTTCGCCCGCTTGCCTGTCCCGGTGGGTGGGGGGCCCAGCTTCCTTCCAGGATCAGGCTCAGGGTGTGTGAGGAGACGGCCAGAGGGGGTGCCCCCCACCCTGCACGGGAACCAGGTCTTCCTGTTGCCCTGAACCAGTTTCTCAGAAGTCCTTGTGAACTTTGGGCCCCTAAATGTCCAAGCCAAGCAAAAGTGAAATGTGCCCCTCCCTGCACTGTCCCCTCACCCGGGGGGGGGGCCCTCCTCCCCTATCACCCTCCCAGACCTGATAAGAGAGAGGAAAAGTTTCTACACCTGGTGCCACGGCTGTTACTTCGTCACCTCCGGGTAAGTAACTCCCAGGATAGTCCCCAGTTCCCAGTCCTCTGGGACTCTGTGTGTGTGTGTGTGTGTGTG
>PVHT020000100.1:1066712-1083528 GCA_004024745.2 Catagonus wagneri | reverse complement strand
TTTAAACCCCTGCCCCTCTGTCTATCGCCAGCTCCCTTCGGTTAGGAGGCTGGGGCAGGAGTCCTGAGCAGACTCAGCGACAGAGCCTGAGCGGAGATGGTGGCGGGGGGCGGGGGGGGAGTTTGATGGGAGGGGATGCATTTCCAAGGGACTGAGGAAGGGGACTTGGCGTGTTGGAGTCAGCACAAGAGTGGCCACCCTGGTGCCACGGTTGTTCACCAGGAAGGTGTAGGACCAGCCCTGGTGCATCATGGCTTCCTGGGGCTTCAGCAAGTCATTCGACTTCTCTGAGCCTCAGTTTCCTTACTGGTGAAATGGGAATAATAAGAGGATCAGGTGAGTTCAGAAGAACTGAGTGGCGCTTTAAGGGAATAGCTCACGTGATGCTGGCCTCGTCTGGTGGTGATGTGTCAAGTCAGAGAAGGCAGGCCTGGAATGGGGTCCCTCACCGACAAGCCCCACCCCCACCCCCGCCACCATCCTGGGAGGTGAGCGTTCACGCCCACCTCTTCCCGCAAATTGTCTGAGCTTCAGAGAAAAAAACACCTGATCGGGGGCTCACCAAGTGAGCCAGTGGGGGCAGGGCTCGAACCCGGGATGGTCTGCCTCTAGGATTATGCTCTTCCCAGGGTGCTGAGTTGTCAGGCGCCGGGGCAGGGGATGGGGCACTTGGATCTGCGCGGTCTCTGTGGGCCTCCAGTTCCCACCTGCAGAATGTCAGGTGAGACTCCCTCGGGGCCTTCTTCTCGCTGGGAGAGTCTGCTGGAGGCCTAGACTTCGCGCCACCACCTGGCTTGCCATGAACTAGAAAGCTCTATCTAGAAGCCCCAGTCCTACGAACCCGGCAGTCCCAGAGAGCTTTCACAGGCCGACTTCCGCTGGTTGACTCTCCTCCCCGGATTTCACACCAGCACCCCATGCTCCCAGGCCGGAGGTCCTTCTCCTTCCTCGACCAAGAGGACGTCAAACCCTGACGACTCAGCCTTCCGAGTCGTTCTCAGATCCTTCCACTTCTTTCCAGTCTCACTGCCTCCATCCCTCCCTCCTGGGTCCCCGCCACAGCCTCCCACCCTGCCTCTCCTCTCCGGCTCCCCGCCACCAGAGTAATCGCTATAAAACTCCAGACCCCACCAAGTCACCCCCTCCTCCTTGACCTGTGGCCACCAGGGCCTGGCACACCCCTCTCTCCTCCAGGTCTCCACTGCCCCCCGCGCCCCAGCCCCCCAGCCCCCCAGGCTCCCAGGCCCTCGATCAGCCTGACTCTGCTCTGGAGGCCCCTCTCCCGGGAAGTTTCCCGTGACGTCTTCTGCGCTTCCGTGGGGCCCGGGGAGGCTCCTCCATCTGGGCACCTACCACTTGTAGCGTAATTGCCTTTGCCTCTCAGGGGTCACTGTGAGTCCCGGAGGGCGTCCATCACCTGAGTAGACTTCCCCCTGGGCACCTGGCACACAGCAGTGTCCAGGGAGTAGATGGGTGGGTAGATGACTAGTTTGGTGCTATTAGTGGGTTTACGTGGGGGGTTTGTCAGCCCTACCAAGAAACACCTTTGCGTTTCAACAAAGGGGGAGTTATTTCAGAAGGCATTTGTCAATGATGTGTATCAGACTAGTAGGGCAAGGAGACAGATTTTTTTTCTTTTTTTTGCTTTTTAGGGCCGCACCCGCGGCATATGGAGGTTCCCAGGCTAGGGCTCTAACAGGAGCTGTAGCTGCCGGCCTTTGCCACAGCCACAGCAATGCGGGATCCGAGCTGCGTCTGCGACCTACACCACAGCTCACGGCAACGCCGGATCCTTAACCCACTGAGCGACGCCAGGGATCAAACCTGCAACCTCATGGTTCTTAGTCAGATTCGTTAACCACTGAGCCACGACAGGAACTCCCATCTACCCTAGGAAGGATCTTAAAACAGCTGTCACCCAGCCCCCAGGTCACGAGAAATGGACAACTCTGATACTGTCGGTCCTATCTTCCAAGTCACTTTCCTTCTTCTTTAAAGTCCATCCAAGAGCCAGCAGAGGCTTGAAGTCCAATTTCAAGGGCCGGGAAAGAACCTAGTGACCCAACCTAGTTTCTCCTCTGCTGTCTAATGCCCTGATTAGGAATCAATGCCTTGATTCCTCTAGTTAATAGTCTGATTGCTATTAGCTGGCCAAGACTCGTAGGGGCACCACGCTTTTTAGCTCTCGTATCCATAACTTTCTTGGATTCTCATGACCGTGTCACTCGCACACCACACCCACCCACCCACACACACACTCGCTTCATAGAAGAGGAAACTGAAGCTTGGGAGAAGTGAGTGACTCGCTTAAGTTCCCACGACCAGTTTTTAGGAGGTCTGGGAGTAGAACATTCCAGTATGCCATAGCTGATTCTCTCCTGGATTCCCAATCTAATTTCAAACCTTACTAGGAAGACTCACTCACCTGATTTTTTAAGAAATTTGTTCCTGGGGTTCCTTCACTGCCAAGTAACCAGTTTCCTTTCTGTAATCAAGGAGCCGCGGGAGCTGCTTTTATCTCACCTCCCCCAGCACCCGGGGTGGTTTTTCCAACTCCATCACTTCTTTTATACCTATGAGCTGGCCTCCGGCCGTGGGGTAAGCTTTCCCTCCTCTCCTCGGTTTCCTGCGGCCACAGGAACGAAGCGTTAAAAACTGAGGGGCTTAAAACAGCAGGAATTTGCTCACAGTCAGTTCTAGGCCCAAAAAGTCTGGGAATGAGGGGCGGCAGGGTTTGTTCTGCCGAGGGTTCTGAGCGAAGGATCTGTTCCAGGGCTCTGTCTTTGGTTGGTAAATGGCCATCTGCTCCCCGCGTCTGCACAGCATCTTCCCTCTGGGCCCATCTCTGTGTCTCAATTTCCTGTGTTTATAAGGACACCAGCCATGTTGGACTAGGACCCTCCCTAATGATTTCACTTGAACTTGATTACCTCTGTGAAGATTCCATCTCCAAATGAGGTTGTATTTGATGGAGTTCCTGTTGTGACTCAGTGGTAACGAACCCGACTCGTATCCATGAGGACGCAGGTTCGATCTCTCACCTTGCTCAGTGGGTTAAGGATCCGGCGTTGCTGTGGCTGGGGTGTAGGCTGGCAGCTGTAGCTCTGATCCGACCCCTAGCCTGGGAACTTCCAGGTGCCACCAAAAAACCCACCACCACCACTAACAAAAACCAAATAAGATCACTTTCTCAGGTCCTAGGGTTTAGGACTCCAACATTCACTTTTAGGGGGAGACAAAATTCGACCTCAAACTTATTTTGTTTGTTAATTCCTCTTTTTTTTTTTTTTTTTGGCCATCCCATGGCCAATGGAGTTCCCCGGTCAGAAATCAGATCCAAGCCTCAGTTGTGATCTAAGCTGCAGCTGCAGCAACAACAGATCCTTAACTCACCGTGCCAGGCCGGGGAATCAAACCTGCATCCCAGTGCTCCCAAGATGCTGCTGGTCCCGGTGCACTACACTGGGAACTCCTGTTAATTGATTCTTAATTTAGTCAAGACTTCACTGTCAAAGCTTACTGGTCCAGCTGTCCCAGATCTGGGCCAGTGTGAGCTCCTGAGAGCTGGCTCCTGTGTCCTTTTGACTTGTCCCCCTGATTCTTAGAGGACATCTTTACTTTTTGGCAACAAAAAGATGTTCCAGGTTCTACTTTCTTTGCTCCAGGACTAGAATCATTTATTTCTCTAAGGAGAAATATCTTTGCAAGCTTCGCTCGTTGCAACTGGTGTATCACTGTGTCTAAAAACGGCTTATACACGGACACCTCTGCTTGCAATTCAGCATCCTTGTGCTCAGCCACTCCTTCCCCTTTGCATATTCTTCATATCCTCTCCTGGAGGAAGACACCTGACTCCCATTTCCCTATCTGCACAGGCCCAGGATACAAGAAGCCTCTTATTTAAGCTGTTGTCAGTCACTTATGTGTAGAGCATGTATTGTTTTTCTACAAAGTAGGGGTTTTGACGGGGTCTTGTGGGTCGAGGCATGCCCAAGTTCCCAGGCCTGGGGTCGAACCTGTGCCCCAGCAGTGACCTGAGCCACAGCAGTGATAATGCTGAATCCTTAACCCGCTAGGCCACCTACAGTAGATTTTGCTATAAGAAGGGGCAGAGGGAGTAAGGAGGCCCTGAGGTCTGAGGAGGGTCACGGGAGGAAAAAGAAAGAGGGAAGGGATCCCTCAAGCTTCAAGATGTTGCCATGGAACCCAGTAAAGGAAGCTTCCTTTTCGGCCTGGCAGGAAGTGTGCCCAGGGAAGGGGAGAACCAGGGGAAAACCCCACTGCTCCCTGCCTGCCTGTGCCCTCTCCTGAGATAGCGAGCCGTTCGTGAAAGTCATGCTGCGTGAGGAAGGCAGACAAGGTCTTTGAACCAGGTGCGGCCTTAATAAATCTATCAAGGCCCCACCATATGAACAAACATTTTAAATGTTTCCTCAGCTTCTTCTTTCTCTCTCTATTTTTTTGGCTTTTTAGGCATATGGAAGTTCCCAGGCTAGGAGTCAAATCAGAGTTGCAGCTGGGGTCCATGCCACAGCCACAGCAATGCCAGATCTGAGCCGCATCTGTGACCGACACCATAGCTCACGGCAACACGGGATCCTTAACCCATTGAGTGAGGCCAGGGATCGAACCTGCATCCTCGTGGATACTAGTCAGGTTGGTAATCCGCTGAGCCACAGTGGGAACTCCCTCTTCAATTTTTAATTGAGAGAAAATCCACATAGCATAAAAGTCATTTTATCCCCTGTAAAGTGTGCATGTGAGTGGTACACTCACAATCTGTACACTCTCCACCAACAAATTCTAGAATGTTTTCAGCAGCCTCAAAAGAAGCCTGTGTCTCCCCACTCTCTCTTCCTCCCAAGACTCAGGCACCCACTAATCTACTTTGTCTCTACAGATTCATCTGTCGTGAACATTTCTTATAAAGGGAATCATACCAAGCCTGGCCTTTCATGCTTGACTCCTGTCATTTAACATAATGCATATGTTGGTCCTTCCTTTTTATGGCTGGATAAAATCCCACGGTATTTCAGATCTGTCACCTTTGTTTAATCTGTTCATTAGTTAATGCACATTAGGTTTTTTCTACTTTTCGGCTACTGTGATGAAGGCTGCTATGAGCATCCACATGTAAGTTTTTGCGTGAATATGTTTTCAGTTTTCTAGGGTGTACACTTGAGAATGAAATTATCAGGTCATGTTGTAACTCTGTGTTGAAATTTTTGAGGAACTACCAAGCTTTTCCATTGTGGTTATACCACCTAACATTCCCATGACTAGTGTAGGAAGGATTCTATTTCCTTGCCAAAGCTTTCTATTTTCTGTTTTTGTTTTTGTTTTTCCATAGCCATCCTTCTGGGCGTTGAGTGGTACTTCCCTGTGTTTTGATTTACCTTTCCCTGCTGATGAATGATGATGGGCATCTTTTCATGGACTTATAGCAGTTTGTCCATCTTCTTTGGAGAAATGTCTAGTTAAATTCTTTGCTTATTTTAAATGGGGTTACTTATCTCCGTATTGCGGACTTGTTTATATATTCTGGATACTCAGATTACCAGATGACTCCCAGATAGGTTTTCCCATTATGAGGGTTGGCTTTTCATTTTCCTGAGAGTGTGCTTTGATTCACAAAAGTCTTTTACTTTTAAAGAAGTCCGACTTATCTATTTTTTTCTTTGCTTGTTTGGGCTTATGGTGTCGGAGCAAAGAAACTGTTATTTAATCCAAGGTCGTGAAGATTTCCAGCTACGTTTTCTTCTAAGGGTTCTATGGTTTTCTGATTTTCACTCCATATTGACTGGATTTTGTATGTGGTATGAAGTAGGGTTTCACCTTTTTTGTTTGCCTGTGGAAACCCAGTTGTCCCAGCACCAGCTATTGAGAAGACTGTTCTTTCCCATCAAATGGACTCGGCACCCTTGACTGTAAATATAAGGGTTTCAGTTGACTGTAAATATAAGGGTTTCAGTTGACTGTAAATATAAGGGTTTCTCTCCGGACTCTCAATTCTGTCCCCTTGATCTCTGTGTCAGTCTTTATGCCAATACTGATTGGATTTGATGACTTTAGCATGCAGATAAGATTTGAAATCCAGAAGTGTTTCTCCAACTTTGTGTTTCTTTTTCTAGATTAGTTTGGCTCTTCGGAGCTCCTTGCATTTCCACATGAATTTTAGGATCAGCTTGCCCATTTTCCCTCTCTTTCTTAGCCTTTCTCTCCTGACTTGCCCCCTATTTCTAGAACTTTCTATGGTGGTTAAGGGTTTCAGCTGCCAACTGGAGGTGCAGTCAGGGACTGTGTGTGTCCAGGAACAAGTTCCTTCTTCCCCTCATAAAATGCAACAAATAGTATCTGCTCCACAGTGTCATTATTGTAAAGACTAGATTAGATATGTTAAAGGTCACAGAACAGCCCATGAATTGTTTAGCTCATCGGCTTGTTTTCAAGGTGTAATCAAAACAAGAATGACCTTTTGTGTGCTGAAATAGGTAACAATTATACACTTAACTCTTGAATAAATAAGCCAATAGTTTTGTAAAGATTTTCATGCCTCCAGATCAATGAAGAGTTTATAAAAGACTACTTACAAGACATTTTATATGTCATCACCTGAAAGAAGATAGGATGCAATTATCATCATTGTATGCATTATGTATTAGTTTCCAACACAAAGAATGGACTTTTTAGTGGTGTTCACCCCTGGATCTCTTGTTCCCAGAACTGTACCTATCATTGAGGTACATACCTCAATCGTTATTTGTTGGGGGAAAAAAAAAGGGGAGAAACGACCATCTTTTTGTGGGCACTTGACTTAGTCAACTTCCAGACAGACAGCCAAACACGTGACATGAGGCACCTCATTCAATCCTCGTAATCATGCATCATTATTTCCAGTTTTATTGATGGGCCGTGGACACCAAGGCACGGAGGATTTCAGTAATGCTGGTCACGCAGCTGAGCTGAGATTTCAGTCCTGGCAGGTGACTCTCAACCCCAGAAGGTGGCCCTCTGAGCCACAGCTACTGGCCAGTCTTCTCAGGGTTGAGGGAGGGCCTTAGAGGGGTGGGTTCTGGGCTGACTTCTAAGAAGTGGGTCGTAGGAAAACTGCGGGCGCTTCTTACTTGGGGACCTCCCAGATTCTGCATCTCCCTCTGCTCCAGGCTCTTCAGGTACATCTGATGGGTGGAGAGAGCCAGATGGAGCTCTGCCTGCCGCCCCCAGCGCAGTCCCTGACTGTCCCTCCCCTAGATAGCTACCATAAACTCCAGGCAGCCTCCCTGTCCCCAGCCCCCGCCTACCACACCTGCCAGTGGAGCCAATGATAGATCTGACCTTGTCAACTCTGCACCTCAAAACGGGGGCTGGCCCCGCCACCCACAGGATCAAGGCTGAGCTCTACGGGTGAGAGTCGCCACATGAACCTTGAACACAGATGAATTCGGTTCAAAAGCCAGCTCTACATTTTCCTGACCTCTGAGCCTCCGTTTCCTTGTGTACAAAGTGGGAGAAATCACCGAGCATGAGGGATCCAAAGTACATAGCAATTTCACGGGCAAGCCAGGCTCTGCTCCATCGGTGGTCCTTCCTGCCCACCCCCCCACCTCACAGTCCTAGCCTGTGGGCTACTTTTGCACTATTTAGGGCCCTCAAGTCCACCTTTCCCTTGCTGGGACACGTCCTTGATTATGGAAGTCCTTTCTCTTGTCCAAGCCAACAGCCCGCTTCTTCCAGTGGTGCTTTCTTAGGATGTGCCTTGGAGCCCCCTTGTCCCCTTGGCTGCTGCTATCCAGCAGCCCCAGTTCACGCCATGAGAAGTGGCTCTGTGACAGTGTCCAGTCACTCACCTGTTGTAGAGTTCAGTTTTCCCTTTTTGTGAAACGGATGGGTAACCCCTGCCTTGCCTGCTTCCCCAGACGGACCACCAAGACTGGATGTGTTTTTAAAAAGCATCTTGGGAAAGCCCCAAATGGTATCACTGGCTTGTGTGAGGCCCCTCAAGCCCTCCCACCCGATGACCTTCTGCCATCCCACGCTAATTGCGACAAGCAGACAGCGTGGGAGGGCTCTCCACCCTGCTCGGCCCTGTCCTCATATCTCCTCCATGCCTCCTTCTCCACTTCCTCCTACCGCCCTCCCAGCGCCCCTGACTCATAAAACCCAGAGAGACAAGGGGCTCTCCCCTCTGAACTGCTGAGCAAAGATTAGAAGGGAGTCTCCTAAACTGGACTCATGAGAAGCCCTGACATATGTAAAGAGCTTCCACTGAATGCTGCCCACCCTCCGCCAGCTGAGGGCTGTCACTGCCGGCTGGGAGCAGACCGTGCAAAGCTAGCCAGGAGCTGGGTGGGGGTGCTCAGCATTTTCTGCTCCATAAATAAGGATGACGAGAAGATCGGACACTGCTGGCCTCCCCAGCTTCAGTCCTATCCTCATCAGTGGACCTGGCTCCTGGCTCCCGTGTACACATGCTGAGCCCAGTCGTGCTGGGCGGGGACTGCATAGCAGGCCCTGATCGAGAGGACACTGGTGGTCTATCGTATATTCATTCTGCAAACACTGGCCGTGGGACAGGTGTTCTGCTTGGGATCTGGTGAGCACAGAAATGAGTCATTGATATCAAGGTGTTCATGGTCAAGTGGGATACGCAGACAGACAGCTGGTCATCATCATCCAGGTGATATGGGCCACTGTGCTGCCACACGGGTGTGTCCCTAGGAGGCCAGGAGAGCAGGGAGGCTGGAGACACCGAATGTTTCCATGAGCGGTAGAATGGGGAAGACCAGGGGAAGGTTTGGGGGCGGAAGTGGCAGCGACAAGAGTCTCCAAACATGGGTCTCAGGCTGGGATTCCAGAATCGGGGGGGTGCGCAGAGTGAGGGGGTGTCGCGAACTTTGGCAACTGAGCGGAGTATTGATTTACAAAGCCCGGCACGGTCCCCACTGCCTATCATTCTCCAAACCTTAGCACAGCCAGCCCCCACCAGTGGATCCCCAACTCTGCTCCCAGCAAAACCAGCCAGTCCTTCCTACGGTCCCCACTCCCCCACGCACATCCCTTGTCTCAGGGTCCCCAAAGGAGACCGGGAGTCAAGGATTTGGTGGCCAGCGGTCTACTGGGCAGGGCTTCGAGGGGAAGCCCACAAGGAGGGGAAAGCAGACCCCGAATGGGCGGGTTCAGCCCAGTCCCACCTTGCGGACTGAAACTGGCTCGATCCCCGCCCCCCCCCTCCAACTCAGAAAGCAGAGTGGGTCACCCTGGACCTGGAGTCTGTACCCTCCAGCAGACACTGTCAAGGGCTTCCCAGAGGATGTAAGTTTCCAAGCACTGCTCGCTTTCCTAGAGTCTGCAGGCTAGGCGGCTCCGGCAGCTTGGGGGCCAGGAACTCAAGGTCACCAAGCGCCAGCAGGCGTGAACGTGGGAAAGGGGTCCCAGCGGCTGTCTTCTATGCCCCCTTCACCAGCACCTGTAATAGCAGACTCCGCACACTTGATCTCTTATCTCTCCCCCACTAGAAGCCTGGCACATGGCACACGCCCAGTAAAAGTTAGTGAATGAATGAACGCATGAATCAGTGAAAGGAAGGGGACAGGATGACTTGAACCGTTTTCAGCTGCAGAAACCAAGGCTCAGAGACGTGATTGACTTATGCAGGCTCCCGCCAGGAATGAGCAGCACAGCCAGGGTCCCCATCAGCATCCAGCTACGCTTTGGCACTTCACCCTGGTGGGGCAAGGCCCTCCTCCCCCAGCCTTTGTATCCTTCCCTTTTTTTTTTTTTTTTTCGGTTATTAGGGCCGCACCCGCGGCATATGGAGGTTCCCCTCCTAGGGGTCAACTCGGAGCTATACACCACAGTCACAGCAACGCCAGATCCGAGCCATGTCTGTGCCCTACACCACCGCTCACGGCAATGCCAGATCCCCGACCCACTGATCGAGGCCAGGGATCGAACCCGTTTCATCGTGGATTCTAGTTGGATTCATTTCCCCTGCACCACAGAGGAACACCCTCAGCCCTCTCTGACCGAGACAACCCTGACTCAGCCGGGCGGCCACTTCCCCTCCGCAGACCTGAGAGGCTTCGAGGCCTTTTGGGGAAGGGAGGGAAAGGCGTCCCCTAAAAGGCGGAGGCTATATAAGCGCATGTTTTCCCCTAGCGGCCTGATAAAGGCCAGCGGGCAGCGGCAGTGCCCTGCAGGGAATAAGCGCCTTGTTCCAGCCCCTCTCCTCTCGCATTGCAGCTCCGAGCCCCGAGCTGCGTCTTCTGCTCTCCAGGACATGGCAGGCCCCGTGACTGTCGTTGCCACCCTCCTTCTCCTGGTGCTGTGTCCCTGCATCTTTGCCCCTGCAGGTAAGACCCCCGACCCCGGGTCTCGTGGGCAGGACGGCCGTCCCAAGGGCATGGCCGGGGTGGCACAGCACAGGGTGGAGGACCCGCCGGTGCGGGTCTGGAGAAAAATGATAGGAAGTGGGGCAGCCCAGCGGCTGGACTGGAGGTGTTTAGTGCAGGGGATGGACTCCGCCTTGAAGCCCAGCGTCAAAGGCAGACCCTTCTCCCTCTTGTCTTTTAGACTCTGTGACCCTGCCCTCCTCCTGCTGCCTGTCTTTCATTTCCAAGAAAATTCCCGCGAGCCGAGTGGCAAGCTACCAGCTGTCCAACGGGAGCGTCTGCCCCCAGGCAGGAGTGATGTAAGTAGCTACTTCTCGTGGCCGCCGGCCAGGAGAGGACCGGGGAGAGACGAGCCGCCAGGGCCACTATGTCCCCGCTCCTGTGATCCTGGGGGAGTCACCTCGCCTCTCTGAGCCTCGGCTTCCTCACCTGTGAGACTAGGAAGAGGATTTGGAATCAACGTTTATTGAGTGCCCAACACATACGAGGCACCGTTTGGGGCGCATAGCGTTCCTTTATCCTGCTGTACAGCACAGGGAACTCCATCCGGTCCCCTGAGATAGAATAGGATGGAGCACAGTATGAGAAAAAGAACGGCTGTATATGTGTAGCTAGGTCACTATGCTGTACAGCGGAAACTGACGCAACACGGTAAATCAATTACGCTTTAATAAGAATAAATCAATTTTAAAAAAATAAAGTTTTAAAAACAAAATGAGGGAGAAAAACAACCCCCACATTCCTTTAACTAACCCTCTCAGCCATCCTATGAGCTAAGAGTGATTATCCCATTTTATAAGGGGCAACTGAGGCTCAGAAAGGTGACCTACTCAAGGCCACCTAGGTCCCCAAATATATTGTTACAAGGCAGCAAGTGTGACTCACTTTGTCAATAGTGGCACCCGACCCATGGTGCCATCTCCCGCTCGGGGCTGCCTTGGAGGAGGGCATCCCACTAACCCCCCCCCCAGATCTGGCATCCTTATTGGCAAACTGGACACACTTTCTTCCCACCCCCTTTTTTTTTTTTTTTTTGGTCTTTTTGTCTTTTTAGGGCCGCACCCGCGGCATATGGAAGTTCCCAGGCTAGGTGTCCAATCAGAGCTGTAGCTGCCGGTCTACACCACAGCTCACAGCAATGCGGGAGCCTTAACCCGCTGAGCGGGGCCAGGGATCGAATCCACATCCTCAGGGATGCTAGTCAGGTTCGTTAACTGATGAACCATGATGGGAACTCCCTGGCCACCCTTTCTTGCAAAGTGTGTAAACTGCGGGCGTCTGTCTTCTTAGGGGTTTTCAGTGCACTTTCTGTCTCGTCTTGTCCCCGTGGGCAGAGACGGAGCTTCTTCGCTCAGACCCAGTGTTATCTAAAGGCGGGGCTCAGCCTCCGCCATCTGACAGGGAGGTTACTGAAGACGGACTTGAGGTTATTGAAACAAAAGGGACACTGATGCAGAGAGAAGGCGCGTGTCAGGAGGCTGGGCCGGTGGCTTGTCCTCTGGGCTTCCATGCGCCAGGCCCCACCTGTGCCCTGTTGTTCTTCCCACAGCTTCACTACCAAGAAGGGCCAGCAGTTCTGTGGTGACCCCAAGCAGCTGTGGGTCCAGAAGTACATGAAGAACTTGGACGCAAAGCGGAAGAAAGCCTCCACTGGGACCAGAGCGACGGGCACCAGAGCCCCTGCCCAGAGAGGCCCTGCCAACAGCACCTCCATCTAAACACCGCCCGGCCCTCGGCCCTGACCTTGGGCCCGGGCCTTGCCTCCTGACAGGCTGCTGGGGGCCCGGTGAGCCCGCAGTGATAGGCAAAGGGCTAATGTTCCCGTTTCTAGCATCGTTCTCAGGGGATGTGTCTAGTCTATTTAAAAAAAAAACCCAAGGTGGAGGGGGCTGCTCCCGGGGGCAGAGTGACACCTCCAAGCACCCCGGGCCTCTTGTCTTTCCTGAGCTGGGGGACAAGCTCCTGGAAGGAGGGCCGTGGTGACCCTCTGTCCTCCCCCTGAGCTGGCCCTTCTCCGACTTCAGGGTTCCACCAGAGCCCAAGTGCATGAGGCCTAACCTGCAGACAGACTCTGCTGTGCCTTAGCCTGCGGCTGGCTTCCAGGGGCCCTCTGGTCTTGCCGTGGGGCCTCCGGGCTGCCTGCCTGTCCGTCTCTCTGTCTGGTGATGCGTGACCTCCCAGGACCGACAGCTCAGGGGATGCTCCAGGCCCGTCCCACTTGCAGCCTCCCGGGTGAATAAAAACTCAAGGAAAGGGTAGGGCCCTTGGCTGCCTTCACTGCCAGCTCCTGGCCCTCCCTGCCCACCTCTCGTGGGAGACGATTAGGAACAGGAACTCACCGGCTGTCGAAATGAAATGGGCCTGGAGGACCAGGATGAGGGGCCAGGCGGGGGAGTTGAATTCCTTTGTGAAGTCATGGGTTTGAGGAGGTGTTCTTCTTTGGGGCACGGCTCACTCCATGCTGCTTTGGGGGACAGAGACCCGCTCAGCCTTTCAGGCTGGTCTTTCCCCACATTTTGATGAGGGGAAGATGGGGAGGGGGTTGAGGGGGGAGAGGATCCCAGTTTTTTTTCTGTACAGGAGATAACATGTGACTTTTGTGTCGAGTATAGACAGACGCACTTGCTGTTCTCAAATAGCCCGAGTAAAGTGTGATTTCTGCTTTGAAGGTGGTCGTGTCTTGCCTGTTCTCACCTCCCTCGGGTTGCGGGGTTGGGGTGTAGGCAGTGGAGGGTGTGCCCTAGAGACCACCTGGAGTTGCCCACCCGAGGCAGCCTGAACTCTGGGCACCCCAAGAGTGCTCTTGGCCTGACCTTGCAAACTTTGGTGCACTTGGATAAACATATATGCATAGCTGTATTCAATTAAATTTCTAAAAAATTTTGACAGAACACGTTATTGCACAAGGAGCTGCTCAGGCACCAAGAAGCTATTAAATGATTAAAAGATGATCTCAGGCTTTAAAGAATTAGGGAGAAAAACAACACATCCCCACCCACAAATTACAAGCAGTGTGGGTTTAATACCAATCCTGATTGTTAAGCTGCATGACCTTGAAATATGTCACTTAACCTCTGCAAGCCTCAGGTGCCCTGTAAAATGGGGAGAAGGAGACATTTCGACTTTGGGTTTTCCCCAGAAGCTGTCCCCCAAACAAAGATCTGGTTTCAAATATTATATTTAGGAGATACAGGGCATAACACCAGGAGAATGGTGAGGGAATGCTAAGGAAGGAAGGCAGCCAAGAAGTGTGTGTTACTGGAGTTCCCGTTGTGGCTCAGTGGTAAGGAATCCAACTAGTATCCATGAGGATGAGGGTTATACCCCCTGGCTCTGCTCTGTGGGTTAAGGAGCCAGATCGCTGGAAGCTGTGGTGTAGGTGGCAGAATCGGCTTGGATCTAGCGGTGCTGTAGGTAGGCTGGCAGCTGTAGCTCTGATTCGACCCCCTAGCCTGGGAACCTCCACACGCGGCAGAGTGTGTTATCAAGCAGAGGGAATTAGAGCTCCATCCCCTGGGAGGCGGTGGGAGACACACTCCTCCATCATTTCCAGCTGCGGGGAGGGCTGGGCTGACAGTCTGCGGAGCACGCCACAGGCCTGGCAATAGGCTATTTAAGTTCTTTTTAACTTGGCTAGAAAGCGGAATCCGGCGGCATTAAACGCAAAGGAGAAGACATTCTGATGGGGAGGAGGGAGCCCGCAGAAACCCCCACAGAGCTGGAGTCTGAACAGCGACTGAGGTTTTGCGCTGGGAAGAAGAGTGTTTTTCTAAGGATGGAAGAGCACTGGCGCCATCAGAGGTGAGAAACTGAACTATGAACGCACACTGCCCAGACCACAGGGGACAACAAAACTCTGACCCACAGCCTCTGCAGCAACCAGCCAAGAACCATCACAAGACTGGTCAGTCACTGCCCGCTTCCTAAGGACCCCCCTTTTCCAACTCAGCTCCAACCAGAGAAAGCCAAATATATTCCCGAGTCAATCACATTACATGTTCTAGTTATCTCACCGCCAGCCTCCCCAGCCAACAGCCCCCAATCAAGACATACCTGTGCCTTTCTTCTGGTCCTCCCCGAAGTGCTCCCACTCCAGGCCTGAGAGTCTGCCGAATGCAAGTGAAGCCCCTGACTGCCTTGTTTGAGCAAGCGCAGAATTAACAGCCTTTGCTGGTTCTCACCTGGGTGGCCCTTGTTTATTTCATAAGGGAAGCTGTGTAACCTGTTCCGGCTGCAGCCAGGGCCACGGGAGGGCGGAAACAGGTGGTGGCAGGTGGAGGAGGGGAGACCTCCGAGAGTATGAAGAAGCTGGCGCTCTGTCCTGCGGCTGGCGGGTATCTCCTGGGCCAGCATCTTTGGCGGACGGTCTGGTAGCATACGTTAAAAGCCTAAACACACCTATCAGCAATTGCACTTCCAGGAATGTGTCCTACACATATGCACAGGGGCGCATGAATGAGGATGCAGGCAGCTCTATCCCTAATTATAGAAAACTGGCAACAACCCAATTGGCCATTCGTAGGGGGCTCAGCCAAGATATACTTTCAAGGGAAAAGAAGCAAGGTGTCTAAGGCACTTTATTCCTGCAAAAACAGACACAGGTATGGTTGGCAACTTGATGGACACAAACTCTATCACGGGGATTGCTTTGAGAGTCAGAGAAAGAGGAAATACATCTTTTTTTTGGAGTAGGGGTGGTGCCTAGGGGTTCCCAGGCCAGGGATTGAACCCTTAACCCACTAAGCCACCAGGGAACTCATACTGTTTGCACTTTTCTGGGCTGTTTAAACTTGTTGCTATGTGCTTTTAAACCTTTGGTAATAAAAACTAGTGTAAGGGAGTTCCCGTTGTGGCTCAGTGGGTTAAGAACCTGATGTTGTCTCTGTGAGGATGTAGGTTCAGTCTCTGGCCTCCCTCAGTGGGTTAAGGATCAGGCATTGCTGTGAGCTAAGGTGTAGGTTGTGGCTTGGATCTAGCATTGCTGTGGCTGGCAGCTGCAGCTCTGGGAAACTCCATACACACAGGTGTGGCCCTAAAAAGAAAAAAACGTGTACAGAAGCTGCTAATATGTTGCTTGTGCCCATTTCCCTCGGGCTGTCCCCTTCCGAGTGCTCTTGATCTCTTGGAACAGCCAGGTGACCTGTGTCTGTGCACCCGGGTCCTTCAGCCTGAAGGCTGCACTATTAGGTCAGGCCAGAGGTCAGGTAATGTACAGCCCCATCGGGCAGCCCCCAGGCAGTGACTAAAGTGGACACCTAACACCATCCTTGGTCCCTAACTCCTTGGCTGAAATAGCTCTGGGGAGTGTGTCCCCCGCTATCTGCCCAGAGTTGCTCGGTTTCCCAATCAGTGACTGACTTGACAACACACACTTACTGGAGGCCTGCCCCCACTGTCTCTGCCTTTCCTGAATAAACTACATATCCTGAACTCTTGGAGTCTGTTTCTGTGAGAAAGCAAACGAAGCCAACTCTTTAACACGATGAAAATAAAATAAAAATGAAATAAGACATGACTTGGTTTGGGAAGTCAGATGGACCTGGATTTGACCCCAGCCTCCTCGGTTTCTGGCTGTCTGATGCTGGAGTAAGCTAGCTGAGCTCTCTGGCCTCAGTTTCCACATCTGCAAAATGAGGATGAAAGAAGTATCCAATTCATGGGTCTGCTGTGAGGACTAAATGAGGCGATTACTGCATGAGAAGCACCTATCTTCATGCCTGGCACATAGTAAAGCCTCAATAAATGTTAGCTGCGGGCAGGCCCAAGCTTAGCCGGGAGGCAGAGAAGCTGCAGCTGGTCTTGCCATGGCCAGGGCCACTGGTTGCTACTTCTGTGGTCTTTCCAGTGGTTCTGTGCCCCCTGTTCTCCTATCTCATTTCTCCGGTGGCCATTAAATATCTCTGGAGAAAAGAGGCGCCGATCACTGGGGCACCTGAACTGTCCACCTAGAGTCCCAGCCTGCCTCGGCTTCACCTTGTTCTGGAATGGGTGCCTTGGATGTCGATGGCCATTCTGTGTGTGGGGAGGTGACACCCTTCTGTCCTGCTTCTGGGAAGGCCACCAGCACAATCACAATGCACTGAGCCACCCATAGTCTTTCTCAAGACGTTCCAGAGATGGAGGGGGTGCAAGGAGTTGCTGTGGTCACGGGGGGACCGGGATTAGTTTGTGGCCATGTTAAGCCAAAGTTGGCCTGGGTTTGGGAGAGCTCCCACTTCGGACAAAATCTGTCATACGACTCATCGAACCTGAGTTTAAAATCTCTGTCACACAAAAACCAAGCAGCAGGCATAACTCTCCCAGACTTCAGGCAATATTACAGGGCCACAGTAATCAAGACAGCATGGTACTGGTACCAAAACAGACATACAGACCAATGGAACAGAATAGAGACCCCAGAAATAAACCCAGACACCTACGCCCAA